>BLBF01012335.1:0-17668 GCA_015471245.1 Laticauda colubrina | reverse complement strand
ACTGTCAATCATTTGGAAGCCTGCACTCTCAAATAGAAAGATCTCCATGCCACAAGCCAGACAAAAACCTGGGCAAAAACAGACTCCTTCTGATAGCTCCAACCCAAACACCCCCCCACCAGGCACCCAGGTGAAACCCAGCTTGCTAATGAATAGCAGCTTGCTAATGAAGAGCAGCCGTCCCTTCACACGGAGCCAAGCTGCACTGAAAGCCTCCAACACCAGAACAGAGTGTTGCCAGCCAATGAAAGCCACAAAACAGACAGAAGAAGCCAGAAACACCAATCAGTCAAACTCTAAGTCCAATGAACACAGATCCAGGCTCCCAGCCAATCAGAATGGACCAGCCTCAAATTTGAAACCAGAAACTAACTCTATACAGAAGCCTGAGGATGGCAGATGAGATTCTGCTGAAATGTTGCTACAACTTTAACAGAACTACAATGACGTGGGATAATACCCGAAGGAAGCTGAACAGCACACATGTAAGTACCCGCGAAAACCTAAGAAAACAAATATATATATATATATATATATATATATATATATATATATATATATATATCACAACCCATTACCCAAGCGGTTATGACACAGGAGGCTCATGGAAAAGAGATCAAAACAAAAACGACCCAAGAGATTACAACGCAGGACCCAAAATACCACAACAAAAGAACTCGCAAGCCCATCACACAACCCATTACCCAAGCCATTAAAACACAAGAGGTTATTGGAAAAAAGATCACTACAAAACAAACGACCCAGGAGATTATAGCACAAGATCCAGGATATCTCCACAACAAAACTCACAACGCCATCACACAGCCCATTATACCAACATCAACTCCATCAACCAATCAAGAGGCAGCAGCGCAGCCAACCAGCCCAGCACATCAGCCCCCACCACCAATATTTATAGAGAGACAGCAGCTTCGATCACACACTGCTTGCACTGGCACAAAGCTGAAAGCACCAGTCTGAGGATGGCGAGTGGGACCTCGCCAAAACATCGCCAAGATACTCTTAATCATACATGGGAAAAGACCCGAATACACCTAAAGCTATACACACATACATATATTTGGTATTCAGCTTTGTTTGGGTATTTTCCCATATCATCATAGTTGTGCTTTCAAAGTTGTTGCAATGTTTCTGCAGAATCTCATCTGCCATCATCAGGCTTCTGTATTGAGTTCGTCTGTGAATCAGATTTTTACAGTTGTTTCAGTTTTAAATTTGGGGCTAGCTCACTGCTGTGCCAGAATGGTTTTTTCTTCATCCTGATTGGTTGGGAGTCTTGGTCTGTGTTTACTGGTCTTGGAGTTTGCTGTGTTCTGTTTGATTGGCATTTCTAATATCTTCTGTCTGTTTTGAGCCTTTTTTTGTCTTGATTGGCTGGCAACATTGTGTTCCTGTATTGGAGGCTTTTAGTGTAGCTTGGCTCTGAGTAAATGGACGGCTATCATTCATTAGGAAGCTAGGTTTCATCTGGGTGCCTGGTATATATATATGATGATCAGATGAGTATTATATTTTTTATGCATTTTACTTTTGACAAATAATATATATTTCAACATCCAAGCAATGGCCAAATGTAGATAGTACTTTATTGTTTATCATAATGCAAAGATATGCATCTATCTTTTAGATGAAAGTTAATTTTTTTCTTGCTTTCATGAAAAGTTGCTCAATTCACATTTTATTCAATCCATATATCAATGGTATGGTAAAGCATTTTAGTGCGTTGCGTGCAATTTTATTTTCCTCAATCAGATATGCACAATGGTGGGCTGTATTAAAACCACATTAAAATGGAAAATCATCCTTTGAAAAAAAAAAAGTGTATGTACCAGTAAAAAGGTGCAAAAATTATATTAGGAACCTTACACATGGCAAGATCAGTGTGTGTTCAAATTGACATGTCAAAATTCTCAAACTCAACCAGAATTAGATAAAAAGAAAGTTAGCAATGGAGGAAAAGTTTTTTATTTTTCTTGTTTTCATGAATGAAGGCTATCTTGATTCTTTGAAATTTTGCTTTTTTGAAATTCTTGTCCAAACAACTTCCCTTTCCTTCTTTCATTTTGTAAATAAAAAATATGGAAACAATCTTGCTCTGATCTAATCGGATGTTGCTGTAAAGCCAAATCATATTCATTGCCATCATTCCAAATCAATCTACAGGAGAATCAAGGCCTTTCTAATTCTTTTCCAATTATTTCAACATTCCATCAGTCTTTTCCACATAACACATCCAGCATTCTAGGAAATATTTTATATGGTTTTTTAAAGCTCAGTTGGCATTCCATTGAAAATTGTTGTTAGCTAGTACTGACCTGTGGTACAGCTTGTTGTTGTTTCTGCAAGGGTATTTTGTCATGTACTGTTGTATTCATATATTATATATATCAGGAAGAAAGGAGGGAGGAGAGAAGGCTAACTAATGATCTCTGAAATTTAGGATATAAGGGTGTAGAAATTTTTTGAAAAAGATGGAAATAAGCGGTGTTCTTCACATTTTATTTAATTTGTATTGAAAGCACCATTTAAGAAAAAGGAAGTCCAAAAATATTGAAGCATGGCAGGTTTCTAGCTTCCTTGTCTTCCATAGAGTGCTGAAAACTTGGTTTCCCCCCCAAGTGCTTGGATAAGATAACTGTGTATTTGCACACTTCACTTAGTATCAAGCTTTTGTTTTAAATATGTTGGAAGTTTTTTAATAGTTTTAATATGGTTTCTATGTTGTTTTAATTTTTGATTGGGAGTTTTAGAGTTCATTATAAGATGGGCATCTATATAAATGTTTAAAACAAATTGATCATAAAATCATTAGGTGGGAAGGGATCTTGAAGGGAGGAGTCCTTATATCATGTTGGACAAATGGTTGTCCAATCTTTTCTTGAAAACTTCCAGCAATAGAGCATCCATAACTGAAGGAGGCAAGCTGGTCCATTGATTAATCATTCTCACTGTCAGGAAATTGCTCATTGCTTCTTATAATATATTTTTTTTCTGAGCAATGAACATTGCGAATCGTTGTGATCAATATTGATGTGACCATTATTCTTTTTTTTAAAGAATATTAGTATAAGCTAAAAAGGAAATGGTGTCAACTTACCCTAACTTTATGTAACTTTAAGTTAAATGGTTAAAAAACACCAAGCCCCATAAAAGAGGATATGGAATTACATTGTATGTAAAGGACCACAATATTGCTACAGAAATGCACGAAACCAAAGATGAAAACCTCCTATAATGCCTATGGTTCTGTCTTAAGCCCAGTACTCTTCAATGTCTTCATAAATCCCATGTCACACTGAACCAACGGATGCAAAGAGGATGTAAAACGGACAAAAAACCTTGCCATCAATTCGAAAATGCGATGTACTCACTGCCTCCGTTTGGCTTCCTCTCTATCTGTCCAGCATCCGTTTATGGACATTTCATCCGCTCCAAAAGTTTAGGGCAGCCCAAAACTTTTGCGTGGAAAATTTATCCAGTTCGTCCGTTCTGCATCCGTTACGCATCCTCTATATCTGCTAGGTGTCCGCTGCGCATCCGCGCAACTCCATCCACTCCAGCGGTAAACGGACACAGGGAGGAAGCGGAACGGACGCAGAACGGATGTAGAACGGAGGCCTAGCAGATGCAGAATGGAAACAAAGCGTTTAAAATGGAAAAAACGTTCGCAGAGGGGACCTATCTCAGCTATTAAGGATGTCTAGAGGATGCCTAGGGGAAAACCTATACTGCCTATAAAAAGGGGGAGCAACTCACCTGCATCTCACTTTCAGAACAGCAGCCCAGCGGTGCAGACCTCAGCAGCCTTCATCTGGCTCTTCCTCTTCCACAGCATCCAGTCATGTCCACCGTGGATTGTAACAAAGTCCTTTCGGCAGCCACCATCGTTCTGCAACAGTGCGAAGGCATCTGCAGGCTCTGTGAACACTACTGCGAGAAGAAAAGGAGCCACCCAAAAAGAGTCTGGATCTGAAGATGGTTCACCAGAAGAGCAGAGGACAGACTGTATAACAAGCTGATGGTGGAGCTCAGGAACGAAGACACTCGGGTGTTCCAGAACTTCATGAGGATGCCTCCAGCCATGTTTGACGAAGTTGTGCAGCGGCTGACACCCAGGTTGACCAAGGCAAACACCAGCTTCCGGCCCAGCCTGGACCCTGTGCTCAAGGTGGCACTCACTCTGCGCCACCTGACCTCAGGGACCTCCTACAGGAGCATGCAGCACGGCTGGAGGGTGCCATGCAATACCATCAGCATTGTGGTCAGAGAAGTGGTACAGCCATCATCGAAGAATACAAGAAGGAGCTCCTCCAGTGCCCCTCCACTGAAGAAGGATGGAAGAAAGTTGCAGAGCAGTGGTATCAGAAGTGGAACTTACCACACACCGTTGGAGCCATAGATGGCAAGCACATGGCCTGCAAATCTCCAGCCAAGTCGGGGTCCACTTATTTCAACTCCAAGGGCTTCTTCAGCATCATCCTCTTTGCCATGGTCGATGCTGACTACAAGTTCATGTACATCGATGCTTCAGGCAATGGCTCATCTTCAGATGCCCAGGTATACAACGCCAGTCACCTCAAGGAGGAGCTGAAACGCAACCTCATCGTGGGCTTCCCAGATCCAGAACCCCTGCCCAACGACACACAAGATGTGCCCTACTTCATTGTGGGGGATGACGCCTTCTCCCTCACAACCTACCTCATGAAACCCTACACTTCCAGACTCCTCACCCATGAAGAGAGGATCTTCAACTACAGGCTGTCCAGGGCGAGGCGGGTGGTGGAGAATGCCTTTGGCATCCTGGCCAACAGGTTCCAGGTACTTCTCACCACCATGCAGCATTGCCCAGAGACCATGAGGAGGATCATGGAAGCTTGCTGCATCCTGCACAATCTCATGTGCACCCGCTACCCAGTGTTGCAGAACAGGCTCGTGGACCTCCAGCAAGGCAATGGGGACATGGAGCCTGGGGAATGGAGGCAAGGGCAAAACCTGATCGACACTGAGGATGTGCAAGGCCCCAACAGAGCCTCACATGAAGCGAAGAAGCAGTGCAACCTCCTGAAACACTGGTGCAACTCCCCAGCTGGAGCAGTGGAGTGGCAAGACAGGATGGTAGATGCTTAATGGATGCTTCCTTCAGCCTGTCTCATCACACGGGTGAGATTGGGCCATGTATGTTTGGTTGGCCTACAATGAACAGGGCGTTTAATAAAGAGTTGTGTTTGTGTTGACATGTGTGGACAATTATTACATTATTATTGATAATAAAGGGCCGTATGTGTGGCACCTGGAAGGGTGGACCTTACAGTCCCACGCTGCTTGCACTGGAGGTTTATCTATCCCACAGCTATTACCCATTCCACAGGTATCCCTGCCCATCCCACAGCTATCTTAACCCATCACACAAGCATGCAAAGTCTTAAACCATTTCTAAAAGTTTCCACCAAGACTTTATTAAAAAAAGAAATGAAGCAAGTGTGTGAATCAAAAATAGACTTTATTAACAACAAGCTATAAGACAAAAATGAGTCTCTGGAACTCCTCTTGGTCGCTCAGTCTCAGGGGTGAAGGGTCCAGGTGCTGTGGAGGTGGCTGGTGCTGGAGTGCTTGTCATCAGCTCCTCCAGAAGCAGAAGCAGCAGAAGCCCCAGCCCCAGAAGAGCAAGCCCATGCTGTAGAAGCCCCAGCAGGACCAGAGTGAGGGCCAGGGGGCGGGATGGTAGCCCTGTCCCTCTTGCCAGGGCTTGCTGTGCTTCCGCATGGTTGTGGGGTTGCTGGCTGGCAGGGAGGCTGGCAGGAACCAAGGCTGGCAGGAAGGCTGGCAGGGAGGCTGGCACCAAGGCAGGCACCAAGGCTGGCAGGAAGGCTGGCAGGGAGGCAGGCACCAAGGCTGGCAGGCAGGCAGGCACCAAGGCTGGCAGGCAGACATGAACCAAGGCTGTCAGGAAGGCAGGCACCAAGGCTGGCAGGCAGACTGGCTGGCAGGCAGACATGCAGGCAGGGCAGGCAAGGCAGCCAATCCGTCCGGAAGCAGGTCTTTCCTCTGAATGGCGACCTGCTTCCAAGCTGCTTCCATTATATTCGCGGGGCTGACGCAATGCATCCTCCCCGCATGCGCAATTAACGCCAGGCATCCATTAGGCGTCCGCTGTGCATCCGCTGTGCATCCGTTTCATCCACTCGGCGTCCGCTCTGCATCCGCTGTTTCCGTTCCGCGTCCACTTTGCTGAGGTCCCCCGGAAGCCTAGCGGGTGTTCCATTCGCTCCCATTCGCTTCCATCCACTGGGCTTCTGTTCCGCATCTGCTTTGCATCCATCCTGCGTCCTCCCCGTGTCCGTGTTATCCGCTCCAGTTATGCAAATTTTTGCCCCTTTTGAGAGTGGATAACAACGGATGGAACATTTTGCTCGTCCGCTGTGTCCTTTTTGTATCCGTTGGGCAGTGTGACATGGGCTTTAAATGACTCTATTTCATAAAAATATAACTCAATGACTTTCTGAAAAATTTCAACAAAAATGTCTACCAATACAACCTCTGCAACTTCAGACTCAGGCTAAATCCTCCAACCAAACAAACAGTAATTCTCTACCTCTGATGGAAGAACAAATATTGCAACAATTTTCCATGGGAAGATCTCTTGATGCTGTGGGAGAAAGCCTTTGAAGTTCTTCCCTTTGTAATTTTTTTCATAAGATTTATAGGAAACCAGAAAAGCTGAAGAAAGTTTGTACAATGAAAGGCAGAATATTTATACCCATCTACTTTGTCCACCTAAGGCGAAAACAAGTTGAAGAACTCCATATTTCATCTCTGAGAATTCACTAAAAGAAACCTTTGAAAGAAACGTTGAAAAGAATCCCTTCTCCCAAATGAAATTAAAACCAATGAAGAAAAGAAAGGCAGGAAATTTTCTTTGGTTTGCACTAGTACCGATAGTCCTTGACTTACAGCAGTTCATTTAGTGACTGTTCATAATTATAATGGCATAGAAAAAAATTTATGACCATTTTTCAAACTTTGTATAAGCCCCATGATCATATGACCAAAATTCAGCTGGTTGGCAACTGGTTCAGACTTATGACCATAGCTATGTCCCAAGGTTATGCGATCACCTTTTGTAACCTTTTGACAAGCAAAATCAATGGGGAAGCCAAATTCACTTAACAACCTTGTTACTAATTTATTAACTGTATTGATTCACTGAACAACACTGAACAACTGTGGCAAGACAGGTCATTAAATGGGCCAAAACTCACTTCACAAATGTCTGACTTAACATCAAAAATTTGGTCATAAGTCGACGACTAACTGAACTGAATTGCCATCTTAATCTTCGTAGATATAAAGGATGAAACGGATAGCATCAGCAAGGTTAGCAAAACCAGTTGTCAGGCCTGCCTCCATTCAAAAGAAAAAAAACCCAGCTCCATTGAATTAGAGAAGTACTTTACTAAGTTTGAAATGTTAGCAGTGAAAGCGAGGCAAAATCCGATTCAAAATGTACAAAGGTTACACATTGAAAGTCACCCCAAATTCCTCCTCCCAGGATCCAGCACTGAGAGTCCAATCAATATCCAGTATGATGTTGTGGGAAAGCCCCTTTTCAGATATATCTTGCATCTGGAGTCCCAGATGGAAGAGTCCAGCAGGTTTTCCCAGAGGCTGTTTAGCAGCATCGATAAGACAGTTGGCAACATAAGTCTCAATGTCCTTTTTCAACAAAGGTCACCAAAACTGCTTAATCAGGTGTAAAGTCTTCATGAAACCAAAATCATTGGCTGCTATAGAACAGTCCCCCTCAAACTGTTTGGCACGTATAATTTAGTACCAATCTATTCTAGAACATCTTGCATGGTGTACTTCTTCGTGTGGGATAAAAACCATTCATTGCTCTTTAACCCCTGCTTCAGTTCTCCTCCATGCTGCATCGAGAGCTCAGGATGGGGTTGACTCCTTTCTATGACATCATTTAGCTGAGTCTATCCTAAGATATAAAAGCCAGCCCCTGGGAGAGACCCCAGCTTTTGACTCAGCTCCTTTCAGTCGGTAGCTGTGTCTCTGAAAGCGTTCTGTTTGATAGCACTCACCAGCGATCTTCAGTACTTTTTTTCCTCACTTCAAGCAGCTCCCAGAGCAGCTGCTCTTCCAGGAGAGCAGGGCTCTCTCTCATGCAACATTGGGAGCAGCATTACAGAGCTCTGGGCAGGCAAGTTGGGCGGCGTCTGTAGACCTCCCCCATGCCTGCAGTTTGGAGCGATAATAAAAACGATCGGCAAGCTGATAAGAGCACAAGCCAGCTGATTGTGTGGCTGGTTGCTGCATTTTTTCCTTGCTGACTTCACTCAGGGCTCTGTATAGCCTAAGGAGCGATTCTTCGATCTTGGAGCCTGTTTCCTGTAGTCAGTGGCCATCTTGGATTCAAGCCTTCCACCACGAGGTAAGTGGCCATTTTATAAGCCTGGGGAGCATTTATACCCTAAGGGGCTTAATAGAAAAATTTCTAAACAGTTTTATTCCAACACAAGAATTTTTATTCTACAAATGGAGCAAGATAAGGCTCAGGCAGCGCTCCCCCCCCCCAGTAGAACTGTCTCTTAAGCCCAATAAGAGAAAAAGATGAAGGCAATGCACCCACTCAGTCCAGAGGGAAGTGGCTGCTAAAATCAAAGCGAAGGCTCTAGCCCCTAAAAAGGAAATTCAAGCTGAATTGAGGTCAGAGAAGTGCAGACATGCAGAGAGAGGCAGTTCAAGAGGCAGTTCATCTAGAGAGGCAGTTCAACAGAACTATTCAACAGTACGGTGTGCAACTACAGCATGTTTCAGGTGATACTTGTGGGCCCCAACCAAGCCCTCCCAGGGGAGGAGAAGTTATCTATGGGCCTTTCCATCCTCCATCCTAGTCTCCTGAGGCTCTTGCAGTACATTCAGATCCTCAGGATCTAAGCAGATCTGGGCCTTATTTCCAACAGGCTTCTGTGCCCTATGCTCCTCCCCTTCCCTCCAGGCCTCGAACCTCTCTTCAATCTAGGCCTGAAGCCACCTTCACTCCCACAGCAGCGGGCCTGCTGCCTTCTGCCTCTACCTTTGAGTATAGACCAGGGGATATCCAAAATGTTGTCTCATTAGCCATTAGGCAGGGATTGGCTGAATGCTTCAAGCAAATTCTTCAACATCTAGAAAGGGTTCAGGGCCTTCTTCCTTCTCAATCTATAAGTTCCTTGCCTCATCATCCTGATTTACACAGGCTCCAGGACCTCAGGGTCCATTCTTCTCCACTAGAATGGGAGGAGGTTGATGAGGAAGGAAGACCTTCACAGTTATTCTTCTCATTCAGAGTGTGAAGAGAGCGATATTTTTGACCAAAATCTTTCAGAGGAAGAGGATTCTCACCCAGAGCAGACATCCTCTGCATTGGTCTTCAAACCTACTCTCTTCAGGCCATTATTCAACAAGGCCTTGGTCAATGCCAAGCTGTCGCCAGAGGAAGTGGCTCCTGAGCCAGAAGGAAATCCCTCTAGCCAAGGGGATTCACTCTTCTCCAAGCCTGTAGTGCATGCAGAGATTTTACCTTCTCCCATTTTGTTCTTAGACATGATCAAGGAACAGTGCACCTCTTCTTCAGCAGGTCTTCGCCCATCTTCTCTGGATAAGTGTTTCTACAATGTCAGTGCAGCTCTGGACAATGCCCTGGCAGTGCCTTCTGTTGAAATTCTGGTTCTGTCCTCATTCTCATCTTCTGGCACTCTCATAAAGCTAGAAGATATCCTGAAGCCAGATGATAAATGCTCCAAACAGACTCTCAAGTGCAATCACCAGGCCGCTGCTTGGGCTGTTTGGGTTTCAACAACAGCATCCTTTTTTACGAAGGCATCCATACAGTGGCTGCGCCAACTCCAGAATAGATTGCCTGCTTCTGACCTGCAGTCTCACCCAGACCTTAATAAGATTATTGAAGTGGTGGAATTCACTGTGGATACCACTCTCAATTCTGCCAAATTTTCGTCCAAGGCCATGGCATCTTCAAGAAGACTCTTATGGCTCCAAAATTGGCAGGCGGAGTCATGCCGAAAATGGAAGCTGGCTTCAGTTCCATTCGCAGGCAATAAGCTTTTTGGCGATGCTCTGGAACCTTATCTCATCGAAACCAAAAATAAATGTAAAATTCTCTCTTCCTCTGGGAAGAAAGCCGACTATCGCCCTGATCCTTATCGCCCTCCTACCTTCTGAGAGGAGACCTCATTTCGCTTCCCCAGTCTCACAGGCCGTACTCCCAATACTAAGACCAATGGGTGGAAGCATCGGGCGGGCAACAACCTTCTACTGGTAAGTGGCCCTTTCAGGGGGGAGGGGGGCATTCCTTCGGTCGCTCTAAGTAATCCCTCCTTCTCCCCACTCATTGGAGGTCACGTAGCCTTCTTTGCCTCCAAGTGGGAGGATTCAACGATGGACGTCTGGTGCTCAGCACTATTAGGTCAGGGTTACATTTGGACCTCCTAATACCACCCCCCAATTTTTTTTTGATCTGTCCTGTCTCTCAGGACATTTCCAGGCAAGCCCTCATGAATCAGGCTATTCAGCACCTTCTTGAAATCAGGGCTATTCAACCTGTTCCCCCTCTCAATGGGGATGTGGGCTTTACTCTTGCCTTTTCATCGTTCCCAAAGCCTCAGGGGGGTGGTGAGCCATCCTTGATCTAAAAATTTCTCAACCAATTTGTAAAATACAGGCAATTATAAAATGCAGACTGCATTCTATTTTAAGCCCATGTCATACTGCACCAATGGATGCAAAGAGAATGTAAAACGTAGAGAAAGACTTGCCATCCGTTGGTTAATGCGATGCATCCGTTCTGTACTCACTGTGTGCGTGATTCATACGTTCTATCCGTCCAGGATCTATCTACTGAGATTTCATCCGCTCAAAAAGTTTTGAGCTGCACAAAACTTTTTGAGCGGATGAACTTTCCACCGTGTCCGTTCTACATCCATGACACATATGGGGAACAAACGTTCTATGACCGTTGTCATCCGTTAAACGTCCGCTGTAAATGGAAAAAGGGAGGAAGCGAAACAGACGCGGAACATCCACACAGCGTTAGTAGCACGGACATAGAAAGGATGAAAGCGGATGCATCTTTTATAGAAAGCATTAAAACGGACAAAAGGTTTGTATATGGGATGTATCTTGGATATTTAGGATGTCTGGGGTATGTCTAGAGGATGCAGAAGGACACCTAGCGGAAAACTGATATTTACTATAAAAAGGGGGAGGAACTCACCTGGATCTCACTTTCAGTCCAGCAGACGTGGTGTGCAGACCTCTTCAGCCTTGCTCTTGCTCTTCAACATCATCCATTGATCTCCACCATGGATCATCACACACTCCTTTTGATAGCCACCATCATTCAAGACCAGAACCAAGCCCTCTTCACACTGTTTCACCTTTTCTACGCAAGGAGAAGAAGGAGATGTCCAAGAGCTGTCTGGGTCTGAAGATGGATTGGGAGAAGAGTGGAGTTTGGACTCTATGACAAGCTGATGGTGGAGCTGAGGAATGAAGATCCTCGTGCATTCCAGCACTTCATGAGGATGCCACCAGCCATGTTTGACGAAGTTGTGGAGCATCTGAGACCCAGGTTGACCAAGCCGAGCACCAACTTCCATCCCAGCCTGGACCCTGGGCTGAAGGTGGCACTGACTCTACGCCACCTGGCCTCTGGAACCACATACAGAAACATGCAGTGTGCCTCGAGGGTGCCACACAACACCATCAGCATTGTGGTCAGAGAAGTGGTGCAGCCCATCATCGAAGAATACCTGGAGGAGCTCCTCCATTGTCCCACCACTGAAGAAGGCTGGAAGAAAATTGCAGAAGAGTGATATCAGAGGTGGAACTTCCCCCACACCGTTGGAGCCATAGATGGGAAGCACGTGGCCTGCAAAGCTCCAACCAACTCAGGGTCTACTTATCACAACTACAAGGGCTTCTTCAGCATCATCCTCTTTGCCATGGTTGATGCTGACTACAAGTTCATGTACATCGATGCTTCAGGCAACGGGTCATCTTCAGATGCCCAGGTATACAATGCCAGTGACCTCAAGGAGGGGCTGGAATGCAACCTCATCATGGGTTTCCCAGTTCCAGACCCCCTGCCCAACAGCACACAAGATGTGCCCTACTTCATCATGGGGGATGATGCCTTCTCCCTCAGAACCTCCCTCCATGGGGACATGGAGCCTGGTGAATGGAGGCAAGGGCGAAACCTGATTGACACTGTTGATGTGCAAGACCCCAACAGAGCTTCACGTGAAGGGAAGAAGCAGAGCAACCTCCTGAAATACTGGTGAAACTCCCCAGCTGGAGCAGTGGAGTGGCAAGACAGGATGGTAGATGTTTAATGGATGCTTCCTTCAGCCTGTCTCATAACACTGATGAGTTTGTGCCATGTATGTTGAGTGGCCCTACAATGAAAAGGGCATTTAATAAAGAGTTGTGTTTATGTTGAAATGTGTTGATCAATGAATAAATTGTTATTGATAAAAAAGGGCCACACATGTGACAGCTGGGAGGGTGGACCATACAGTCCCACTATGCTTGCACTGGAGGTTTATCCATCCCACAGCTATCCTTGCCCATCCCACAGCTATTATCCATCCCACAGCTATCCTTGCCCATCCCACAGCTATTATCCATCCCACAGCTATCCTTACCCATCTCATAGTTATTATCCATCCCACAGCCATCCTTGCCCATCCCACAAGCATGCAAAGGCTTAACCATTTTCTAAAAGTTTCCACCAAGACTTTATTAAGTACAAGAAATGAACCAAGTGTGTGAAGCAAAGATAACCTTTATTAATAACAAACTGAAAAAGCAAAATGACCCAAGTAAAGTGTCTCAAGCAAAGATAAAGTCAACAGGTAACAACTCAGTCTCTGGCACTGTTCTCAGTCACTCTGAGGCATGCACATGGTCTCAGGTGTAAAGTCTCCAGGGACTGTGGAGGTGGCAGTGGCTGGAGTGCTGGTCTGAGGCGCCATTGGGATGCCTGGCCCTGAGAGGACAACAGGAGATGGTGTGTGCAGGATGCTCTCAGAGAGCTGGCTCAGGCCTGTGAGGTTGAGAGGCCCTTCATCCATGACCTGGGATGTCAGGCACAGGACCGATGACAGATATTCTGTTGAGGGGCTTGGCTGTGGGGTGGAGGAAGGAGGAGTGTAGTGGGGCTGTCTGGTCTGCAGCTAGGCGAGGTGAGGCATCGGTGGCATCTGTGGCATCAGTGGCATCTGTGGCGTTGGTGGCATCAGTGGCATCTGTGGCAGGTGATGAACCTGGGCCTGGACTGGGAAGGGCTGCCTCTGTTGAGGGAAGTCCTGATAGCCATAGCCTTGGTAGGAGAGGGGCTGTTGAAAGCCTTGGAAAGGCTGTGACATCGCCTGGGGTGGAGGAGCAGACCTGGAGTGGGTGGGAGCAAATTCAGCTGGGCCTGGAGGGTGGTGCAGAAGCGCAGTGATCCTCTCCTTCATCACCTGGTACTGGGGCTCGGGCACGTCCATGAGGGTCTGGGTCATGTAGGTGAGGAAGGGCTTGCGGTTTGAGGATGGAATCTCGAAGTGTACCAGCTGAGAGAGGAGATCTGCACTGTTCTTGATTGTGTCCCTGATCTCCAAGAGGACAGTGTGGCTCTGTCCCTCCGGTCTGCCTCTCTGCCTGCTTTCTGTGGAGGTGGACCTGGGTGTGGGTGTGGGTTGTTCTCTGGTGGCTGCGGTCTCCTCTTGCTCCATCTGCATCAGGGGATCCTCCATGCCCTCTGGCATGGGGTGTGCAGCTGTCGGGGGGGGCTCTGTCAGGGGGCGCTCCGCAGACACCTGCCTGGATACACTATCTGTTTCCTAGCTGGAAGAGGAGTGTCTCTCTGTGGGCTGTCTGAGGGAGAGGGTTGACAGAGGGGCTGCTCCTTGGTGGCGGATCTCACCCTCCAGGAAGCTGCACCTGGCCATGACGTAGGTCTCGCGGTCCGTGAGCTTCACAGCGGCCTGACCAGATCTCTTCAAGTGCAGCTTGTCATACTAGGTGTGCATATGTTTCCACCACCCCAGGAGGACATCAGAAGTGTAGCCCAGGCTCTCTGCCTTCTCTCTCCAAGCCGCCTGCTTCCGCTTGGTGTCTTGATTTAGCCTGTGGCCCTTCCTCCACAGGTACTCGTTCTCCCTCAGCCATTTGAGCACCTCCTCCTCATGGTCCTCTGCAATGGAGTACTATTTCCTCTCCCCCTTCTCCTTCTCCTTCAATTGCCTCTTCCTCCCTCTGGCAGGGCCTTCTGGGCCCTCATCAGCAGGGCTTTGAGGGCCTTGGGGTTGGTCCACTACACCAGCAGCAGCAGCAGCAGTAGCAGCAGTAGCAGCAGTACCACCACCACCAGCAGGACCAGCAACAGAAGCACCAGCAACAGAAGCACCAGCACCACCAGCAGCAGCAGGAGAAGCACCAGTAGCACCAGCAGCACCAGCAGAAGCACCAACAGCAGCAGAGTCAGTGCCAGGGGATGGGATGGTGGTTCTGTCATTCTTTCCAGGGCTGGCAGGATTATGCACAGGCTTCCTCTTCTTCCCCATGATGAAGATGTCTCTGGCAGCAGGTGTTTCCTCTGAGTGGTGACCTGCTTGCGAACTCCCTTCTTTTATATCCACGGAGCTTACGCAATGCATCCTCCCCCCATGCGCAGTGAACGCTTTGCATCCGCTATGCATCCGCTATGCATCCACTATGCATCCGCTATGCATCCGTGATGCATCCCCGTCATCCGCTACGCATCCACTACGCATCCATTCCATCCGCTACATGTCTGCTTTGCTGTTTTCCCCCAGAAGCCCTGCGGACGTGCCATCCTCTTCCATCCGCTTCCATCCACTAGGCTTCCATTGAGCATCTGCTTAACATCCTCGCTACGTCCTCTCCCCGTCCGTTCCTTTCTGTTGTTGCCTGTTCTCTTTATGCAATTTTTTGCCCCTTTTGAGAACGGATAACAACGGATGGAAAATTTGCTCATCCGCTGTGTCCTTTTTACATACGTTGGCCAGTGTGACCTAGCCTTTAGGGAGCATTCGGGAGGGCAACCTCCTCTCTTCCATTGATCTCACTGAGGCTTACCTCCACATCCCAATTTGGCCTCATAATCGCCATTTTCTCTGTTTCTGTTATCAGAATACCCATTACCATTATCTAGCACTTCCCTTCAGCCTCTCATCGGCTCCAAGGGTCTTCACAATGGTACTGGCAGCATTGATGACATCTCTGCATTCTATTCCAGTGATGATCCAGTGCTACTTGGATGACATTTCGATTCTATGCTCTTCCATCCATGCAGCCCATTGGGATCTGCAAATTACCCTGTCATGTCTCCAGAGCCACAGATTTTCCATCAACACCAAAAAGAGCCAGCTCTCTCCCACAACCAAATTGCAACACTTGGAAGCAGTCATCGATACCATGTCGTGCCAGGTTTTCCTGTCCCCAGTTCATGGAAAGAGCCTTGCACAGATCATCAGCCAGATCCAACAACATCAAATTGTCCCCCTGTCGCTGCTGTCCAAACTTCTGGGGAAGATAGTCTCCTGTATTGGCATCGTCCTGTGGGCTCGGCTCCACTCCCAACCCCTCCAATGGTTCCTGCTTCCCTACCAACAAGCAGGAACTAGCCACTCATCCATCAAGGTCCCACTCTCACCACAAATCCAGAGATCTCTCAATTGGTGCCATTCCTTGTCAATCTGGAGGGGACTCCTGTGCAGGGACTCAGACAGGCTAGTGATAACCACTGATGCCAGCCTCCTGGGTTGGGGTTCCCATACACAGGGCCAGATAGTCAGGGCATTTGATCCAGATCAGAGCAGACCCTTCCCATAAATTGGCTACAGCTCAGAGCCATTTTTCTGGCTCTCAAGCATTTCAGGCATTCAATGACCGGCTCTCATGTTCTAGTCCTTACAGACAACATGGCTGCAAAGGCTCATGTCAACCAGCAAGGGGGGATGAGGTCCAAAGCCCTCATGAGAGAGGCTCTACGGTTGGGGTTATGGACAGAGAAACACCTGTTGTCAATCTCGGCAGACCACATCTCTGGGGTTTACAACTCCCAGGCCGACTGGCTCAGCAGGAGACTAGTCGACCAGGCAAAATGGTCCATTCCTCCATCTCTATTCAGGGATCTTTCCCTCAGATTAAGAACTCCAGAGATGGATCTCTTCTCCATTCCTCAAAATGCCCAAGTGACCAGATTCTTCACCAGGTTTCCTTGCCAGAGAGCAGAAGGTACCAATGCTCTCTGTGCAGATGGCCCAAGGGTCTCCTCTATGCCTTTCCCCCACTTCCCATCATTCCGGCAGTAATTCGGAAGATGTTGGAGGAACATACGGAACTCCTCCTCCTGGCACCCTATTGGCCAAGGAAGCCCTGGTTTGCAGACCTGATCAACCTATCGGTGGCTTCTCCTTGGAGGATCCCAG
The DNA here is from genome assembly GCA_015471245.1 of Laticauda colubrina. Taxonomy (NCBI): domain Eukaryota; kingdom Metazoa; phylum Chordata; class Lepidosauria; order Squamata; family Elapidae; genus Laticauda; species Laticauda colubrina. The sequence continues at coordinate 1,139 of BLBF01012335.1, read as the reverse complement.
CCCATCTAATCTCCCTTCACCATGGGGCCCTGCTCCACCCAGAGCCCCAGTGGTTCAAGCTGAGCATGTGGCACTTGAGCGGCAGCGGATAGAGGAGGCTGATCTTCCAGAAAGGGTCATCCTCACTATCCTGGCATCTCACAAACCTTCTGAAAGGCGCATCTATGATGCCACCTGGAAGGTTTTTCCCCGATGGTGCTTCAGGGAGGGTCTTTCTCCTGCGTCAGCCTAGTTGGCAGAAGTTCTTAGCTTCCTTCAGCATGGGCTAGAGAAAGGTTTGACCCCCAACACCTTACGCAGGCAGGTTGCGGCCCTCTCCTCGGTCCTTTCATGGGGTTCGCTTCCTTCCTTATCCCATCACACTTCAGTCAGGAGGTTTTTGAAAGGGGCTTCCAACCTGCACCCTACAGTGGTTCACAGGTATCCTTCCTGGGACCTTCATATGGTCCTTAATGCCCTTACAAAGCCCCCCTTTGAAACCCTTAGAACAGTGTCTCTCTGTTTCCTGAATGGTTTCACTTACTCTGAAGGTAGTGTTCCTTGTTGCCATCACTTCTGCCAGGAGGGTTTCTGAGCTTGTTGCACTTTCCATCAGACAGGACTTTTGATCCTTTCACAATGATAGGATTGTTCTTCATCTGGACCCCTCATTTATTCCAAAGGTTAACACCTGGTTTCTTTTTTTTTTTAAGAATTTTATTAATTTTCTACAAACAGACATAACATACAAAACATTAAAAACATCTACTCTCATATATACTTCCGGTGTGTCGGTTGGTTCATCAGTTTTGTGCATTCATTTTATAGTCTCAATTACAGTTATATTACATAACCACTCATATTGTCAATCCATATCCTAATATTACCAAAAAAAATTAAAATAAAGTCTTTTTCTGACTATACTTTTAATCATTCATGCTTTGTGAGATAACAATACTTCAAACAGTTTATTCTATAACAAATCATATAGTCATAACAAATCAATCCTAAAAACCCTTCATAGATATAATACTAATGCTCTATTATTGTATTTTATCATCTAACCATTGATAAAAAAGATCCCAAATTTCATAAAATTGTTTATCTTCTTGCTCTCTAATTTCAAATGTCAATCTACTCATCTCAGCACATTCCAATAT
>BLBF01012331.1:0-11919 GCA_015471245.1 Laticauda colubrina | reverse complement strand
AGAGATTGAAAAAAGACCTGACAGCATGAATAGAAGAGATGATTCCAGCAGACTGTCAATCATTTGGAAGCCTGCACTCTCAAATAGAAAGATCTCCATGCCACAAGCCAGACAAACACCTGGGCAAAAACAGACTCTCTCTGAAAGCTCCAACCTAACCCCCCCACCAGGCACCCAGGTGAAACCCAGCTTGCTAATAAAGAGCAGCCGTCCCTTCACACGCAGCCAAGCTGCACTGAAAGCCTCCAACACAAGAACAGACTGTTGCCAGCCAATCAAAGCCACAAAACAGACAGAAGAAACCAGAAACACCAATCAATCAAACTCCAAGTCCAATGAACACAGATCCAGGCTCCCAGCCAATCAGAATGGACCAGCCTCAAATTTGAAACCAGGAACTGACTCTATACAGAAGCCTGAGGGTGGCAGATGAGATTCTGCTGAAACGTTGCTACAACTTTAACAGAACGACAATGACGTGGGATAATACCCGAAGGAAGCTAAACAGCATATATATACATATATACATATACACATACATACATACATATACATATATACACATTTTCATACTTTTTTAAAGAATAAATGTCTGTTTCAATCTGCCTGTGTTATTTCTTATTTATGTCACCGTAGGTACTTTTATGAGGCTGACTGAGGCAGTAGACTTTTAAGAAGCACGCTTCCTTTTTGTGTGTTTCACTTTACAACATTTCACTGTTGTAAAGTTGCCATTTCCAACAAAATCTCAGACCGCCTTGTTTTTAAAATATGGTGAGGCTCATCTCAAGCAGTCAAAGGGCTTCATACGGACATGGAAGCCCATCCTTCTGTTCCCTCTCGCTATTTGAGATGTAAAAGGCCAGCTTCTGAGAAATGGAGAGTGTGGCTATTTGCTAGGTTTCTTTTAGCAATTTATGCAGTTTTTGCAGAGTTGAACTGAATATAAAATAATTCCTTCCCCCAGAAGGAATATCCCCAGTATGGAATTTTCTTTGCACAAGTACACAAGCAATTCCTATTCTTTTAACATCTTTAACCAAAGATGTTGGGAGATCCACTCACATGGATCCCATGGGGAGATCACATGGGGAGATCCACTTTGGTGTGATTAAAGGTAACCTGGGATGAGTAGGAAGCAGACATGGACAAATCAGTTCTGAAATGTTACTCAGAAAACTCCCATAACATCATGAATCTGACTCAAAGGCACATACAGAGACAATTGTACAGTAACGGACTCTGACAATATTTCTTAGGCTTTGGTTCTCTGGGGAACATTCCTCACTCACTTCGGTTTTCTGCTTTTGATGTTGTTTTTACTCCAATTCCAATATTATTTATATTCTTCCAAATCTAGGATGAAGATATGCTACTGTTTTAAAATTCAGATAATTCTCACTTAACCACAATTGAGCCCGGAATTTCCATCATTATGGTTATTAAGCAAGGCACCACATGATCAGTCATTTTTACAATGGCCATAAAGTGAGTCGCCATAAGGAAACTATCACTGGTACAAAGTGCTATTTGATGTGCTAAAATCTTGCCTTTTTATTGCCCTGTGAGATAATTGCTGGATCTTTCTTTGCTAGTTTGGGGTAAGTGTATGTGAAATAGCATTGGCAGTGAAGATGAGAAGAATGCACACCAAAGAATCAGAATAGAGCTGGAAAGGGACCTTGGAGGTCTTCTAGTCCAGCATTCCAGGTTGCTTCTCTCCTTGATTAGTTTCCATCCATTATTTCTTGTCTTGCTTTCTGGTGCTTTGGAAAATAAGTTGATCCCCCCCCCCCTTTTGTCATAGCCCCTCAAATACTGGAATACTGCTATCATGTCAATCCTACTCCTTCTTTTGTCTAAACTAGCTATACCCAATTCCTGAAACCTTTCTTCATATTTTTTTTTATCTCTGGGCCTTTAATTATTTCAGATTTTTCATTCACCCTTCAGATTTTTACTGATCTGGAAACAGCACCTGATAGGCCGACAAAAAAGAAAGGGGGAGGGGGGGAAAGGATGATGACTCTTTAGCTGCCAGTAATTCAAAGATTTCTTTGCCAATAAACACATAGGAAGCCCAGGTCTCCAAAACCTCTTGAAAGATTTCTGCATCTCATGTTTCAAGGCCATGGATTGATGGAAACCTGAAAGGTCTACCCTACACTCCACCTGCCCTTCTGCAATTTTGAGGCTTATATAGCTAGGCTGCCAGAAGCACTATAAAGCGGTATATAAGTCTAAGTGCTATTGCTATCCCTGACCCAACCATAAGCTATAGAAGGTGAAGGGGCAGCATGAGAATGCCTTTATTGCCTATTCTACTCCTGTAAATTTTCATTCATGAGACTGTCTTGTAGTGTTTAGCCTAATAAGCAAACTAGAGCTTTTCTTTCTCTCTCTCTCTCTCTTTTTCTGTTTTTCTCGCATGTGTTTGTAAGCCCATATGGACCTGCTGAGGATCCAGCTGGAAGATTGGCCTCGCCTGCTGGATAGCTCCTGGCACATTCCTTCACACATTATCTCTCTGGGAAGGCTTTGGAATAAGGCAGGAAGAAGAAGAAAAGGAGAAGTGGGAGGGGAAGATCTTTGGCAATCTTTGGATTAAACTGCTCCTGTAATTTATCTAGGATGCTGATTTTAGGGATTAAAGTGGTGTTCATCCCATTTTTGTCCAAAGTTGTCAAGGCAGAAGCTTCTGTTTTTCAGTTCATTCTTTTTATCTCTTCAGTTTAGAGAGTCCAGTCACGCTTTACATTAAATGTGTGATTACTTCCAGTACACTGGGAATCCTTTTAAAATAGAACCGGTGGCACAGAAAAAAGATCAGGACCAAAGGTATTGACGTTATATTGCAATTTAAGGATACATATAATCATATACAAACCCATCCTCATTCATTCCTCCCTCTCATTTTTTTGGATATAATATCGTTCCTTTTTTGAGGTGTGAAGTTTTAAGCTTTTAAGATAGCTTTTAAATACACTGCTCAAAAAAATAAAGGGAACACAAAAATAAGACATCCTAGATCTGAATGAATGAAATATTCATTCAATACTTTGTTCATTACATAGTTGAATGTGCTGACAACAAAATCACACAAAAATTATCAATGGAAATCAAATTTAACAACCCATGGAGGTCTGGATTTGGAGTTACACTCAAAATTAAAGTGGAAAAAAACACTACAGGCTGATCCAACTTTGATGTAATGTCCTTAAAACAAGTCAAAATGAGGCTCAGTAGTGTGTGTGGCCTCCACGTGCCTGTATGACCTCCCTACAACACCTGGGCATGCTCCTGATGAGGTGGCGGATGGTTTCCTGAGGGATCTCCTCCCACACCTGGATTAAGCATCCCCCAACTCCTGGACAGTCTGTGGTGCAATGTGGCGTTAGTGGATGGAGCAAGACATGTCCCATACGTGCTCAATTGGATTCAGGTCTGGGGAACGGGTGGGCCAGTCCATAGCATCAATGCCTTCATCTTGCAGGAACTGCTGACACACTCCAGCCACATGAGGTCCAGCATTGTCTTGTATTTGGAGGAACCCAGGGCCAACCACACCAGCATATGGTCTCACAAGAGGTCTGAGGATCTCATCTCGGTACCTAATGGCAGTCAGACTACCCTTGGCAAGCATATGGAGGGCTGTGCAGCCCCGTAAAGAAATGCCACCCCACACCATTACTGACCACTGCCAAACTGGTCATGCTGGAGGATGTTGCAGGAAGTAGAACATTCTCCACAGTGTCTCCAGACCCTGTCACGTCTGTCACATGTGCTCAGTGTGAACCTGCTTTCATCTGTGAAGAGCACAGGGAGCTAGTGGCAAATGTGCCAATCTTGGTGTTCTCTGGGAAATGCCAAATGTCCTGCATGGTGTTGGGCTGTAAGCACAAGCCCCACCTGTGGACGTTGGGCCCTCATATCACCCTCATGGAGTCTGTTTCTGACCGTTTGAGCAGCCACATGCACAATTGTGGCCTGCTGTAAGTCATTTTGCAGGGCTCTGGCAGTGCTCCTCCTGTTCCTCCTTGCACAAAGGTGTAGGTAGTGGTCCTGATGCTGGGTTGTTGCCATCCTACGGTGGCCTCCACGTCTCCTGATGTACTGGCCTGTCTCCTGGTAGCGCCTCCATGCTCTGGACACCATGCTGACAGACACAGCAAACCTTCTTGCCACAGCTCGCATTGATGTGCCATCCTGGATGAGCTGCACTACCCGAGCCACTTGTGTGGGTTGCAGACTCCGTCTCATGCTACCACTAGAGTGAAAGCATTGCCAGCATTCAAAAGTGACCAAACCATCAGCCAGAAAGCCTAGGAACTGAGAAGTGGTCTATGGTCACCACCTGCAAAACCACTCCTTTATTGGGGATGTCTTGCTAACTGCCAATGCTTTCCACCTGTTGTCTATTCCATTTACACAACAGCATGTGAAATTGATTGTCAATCAGTGTTGCCACCTAAGCAGACAGTTTGATTTCACAGAAATGTGATTGACTTGGAGTTACATTGTGTTGTTTCAGTGTTCCCTTTATTTTTTTGAGCAGTGTATATAGATAGGAATTTAGTTTTTGCAATTAAATAGTGTTTCAGGAGGTAACAAAATCTGCATTTTAAAACAGTAATTCCTTTATAAATCATATATTTAAATGCATGGTTACAAAATCCATACCATTGTAGAAAGTTAGCACCCACCCTCTCCTAGAAGAATGAAATATTTTAGGAAATATTAAAAAGGCAGAATATATTTCCCTGGATGAGAAATGGAGAAACATGTTTTTTTAAGAGGCAGGATGCAGACTCATTCTTAATAGCCCACATCAGATGTCAGCACTTAAGAGATCAAGAGCTTATTGAGTTCTAGGTAGCTCTATTCATAGGCAAAGTACTGCAGGCCAATACTGCAGGCAAGAATCCATTCAAGACAGGATATTTTGAAATTCCCTGCAGCAAGTCTAAACAAAGATAGGATTACCCCTCAGCTACAAATAGGAATTGCTCAACAAGCCCCTTCATTGCATCAGCCCAAACTTCAACCAAACTTAGCTCAAACTCCTAGGATTTGTACATGCCCCCATGGGAGACTGGCAACAGCCAGTAGAATACATGTACATACACAGGAACAGGAAGTTCAAGGGCAAAGCCCAAGAGAAGGTATAAATACCCCCCCCCCCCATTATCAACTCCATGCGGTCAGCTACACCAGAACTATGGGCTTGGTGGTTCTGCTTCGTTATTAACCATCTTTCCAATCAGCCTCCATGTTTTCAGTGTCTTTCTCCCAGCTGGAACTGAACCAAATGTATATTTCTTCCAATACTATTTTTAAACAAGTTTTAATATATTATAAAATATATTCTATTTTACAAAAATACCCCTGTGTAAAGTATGGCTTGACTTTATTTGCTCAGAGTAAAACAAGACAGAGATAGCAGACAGGCTGGCAAGCTATGTTAAATATTTTTTTTAAGATTTCAAGGAATTTTTTTCTAACTTATATAGACAGGTAACTATTTTGAAAAATTAACACTATCTCAAAAATTGGAAAATGTGGAAGGAAAAAAAGTTTAAAAACACATTGGCAAAAAAAAATCCTTTAATATGAACACTGGCCTGATTATTACTTTAATCTTGTCCCTGAGGTTTTTGTCATGCAGCAGATAAAGCAAGCAAACAAATCAACTAACCTGGTTCTCAAGCCATTTTCAAGTAAAAGCTGAGGTGAGTAATTCCTTTTCCTCCAAATTACTACTCTCCAGATCATTTTAAAGACATAGGAAGACGCTGCTAGTCATGGACAACTGTACCCAGGAACTGGAGCTGTATACATGCCGTTGGTTTAGATTTTCAAAATGGATAAAGTTATAAACATTATATAAACACAGATGCAGGAATGGGTGATAATCAGAAAATTCCCAGGCTTTATGAGAATGGAAAATTTAAAAAAATAATCTAGAAGGTGGCATTGGCAAATAGTTTCTGTATCATGCTCAGCCAACTGCATGAATATGTCCTTGCTAAGTCACCAGGCACTTGAAGGTGACTTTATTTTACTCTTATAATGACCAGCTGGGAATAAAACAGTTCAGTAGCACAATAGAATAGCTTCTGGCCAGGCAAGAAGCCCAACACAGCTGGATTCTCACAGAGGCAATGTGGACGGATGCCAGCATGATGTCAAGCAGCTACAATTGTTACAATTCTCATACCATATAAAATTTGATTGGATTATATTCTCTTTGTATACAAGAGATTGTATACAAAATATGTCTTTTGAAAAAAGTTTTATATGTTGCTCTTACATGGGATTCCTTTATCCTATGAAAGAGATGGGAGACCCTACAGATTCTTACCTAAAAGGTAAAAATCAAGTTCATTTCTGCTCAATTGAGCAGTTTTCAACTAAGTAGGTCCTCTCATACATTTGCTACATTCCATTAGTACCTCTCCCATAAGAAAAGTGATTTATAGGTTTTGCTGGCATGTCAGCAGATTAAGGAGTAGAGCAGCCAATGAAGGGTGCGGGCTCACCAGCAAGGAGGCCTCTGATAGGCTGCTGTTCCACCTTACTCCTTAGCCCCACCCTTTGCCCTAGGAGCTTGGACAAGGCCTTGAACCTGTCAATCTATTGCCCGCCCAGTCATTTAAGGCCCTGTCACATCGGCCGATGGATGCAAAAAGGACACAGCGGACAAGAAAATGTTCCATCCGTTGTTATCCGCTCTCAAAAGTGCCCCAAATTTGCATAAACAGAGCGGACAACAATGGAAAGGAACGGACGGGGAGAGGACATAGTAAGGATGTTAAGCGGATGCTCCACGGAAGCCTAGCAGATGGAAGCAGATGGAAGTGGATGGCACATCCGCAGGGCTTCCGGGGGAGAACACCGAAGTGGACATGCAGTGGAAGGAGCGGATGCAGAGCGGATGCCTAGCGGATGCCGCGGATGCATCACAGACGCCTAGCGGATGCAAAGCGTTCACTGCGCATGCGGGGAGGATGCATTGCGTCAGTCCCGCGGATATAAAAGGATGCAGCTCGCAAGCAGGTCACCGTTCAGAGGAAAGACCTGTTGCCAGACACATCTCCAGCCAACAACCATGGGGAAGAAGAGGAAGCCTGTGCCTATTCCTGCCAGCACTGGCAAGAAGGACAGGGCCACCATCCCACCCCCTGGCGCTGACTCTGCTTCTGCTGGGGCTTCTGCTGACTCTGCTGGTGCTGCTGCTGCTGCTGGTGCTTACTCTGCTGGTGCTGCTCCTGTTGTTGGTGCTTCTGCTGGTGCTTACTCTGCTGCTGCTGCTCCTGCTGGTGCTCCTGGTGCTGCTGGTCCTGCTTTTGCTGCTGCTGCTGGTGTGGTGGAGCAGCCCCTAGTGATAGGGAGAGGAGACAGTACTCCATCGAAGAGGAACATGAGGATGAGGTGCTCGAATGGCAGAGGGAGAACGAGTACCTCTGGCGGAAGGAACACAGGCTCTATCGAGACACCAAGTGGAAGTAGGCGGCTTGGAAAGAGAAGGCGGAGAGCCTAGGCTACACTTCGGAGATCCTCCTCGGGTGGTGGAAGCACATGCACACCTGGTATGGGAAGCTGCACCTCAAGAAGTCTGGCCAGGCCGCGGTCAAGCTCACCGACCGGGAGACCTACGTGATGGCCAAGTGTAGCTTCTTGGAAGGTGAGGTCCACCACCGAGGAGCAGCCCCTCTGTCAACCCTCTCTCTCAGGAAGCCCACAGAGAGCCAGTCCTCTTATGGCCAAGAGTCAGCTCCTGTGTCCAGGCAGGTATCTGTGGAGTGCCCCACGACAGAGACCCTCCTGACAGCTGCACTCCCCGTGGCGGAGCGCATGGAGGACCCCCTGACGCAGTTGGAGCAAGGAGAGGCCGCTGAAACCAGAGACCAACCCACACCCACCCCCAGCTCCACCTCCACAGAAAGCAGGCAGAGAGCCAGACCGGAGGGACAGAGCCACACTGTCCTGCTGGAGATCAGGGACACCATTAAAAGCAGCGTAGATCTCCTCTCTCAGCTGGTACACACCGACATACTATCCTCTAACAGAAAGCCCTTCCTCACCTATGTCAACCAAACCCTCATGGACGTGTCCGAATCCCAGTACCAGGTGATCAAGGAGAGGATCACAGGTCTTCTGCACAACCCTCCAGGCCTGCTGAACCTGCTCCGACCCAGTCCAGGTCTGCTCCTCCAACCCAGGTGATGTCACAGCCCTTCCAAGGCTTTCCACAGGCCCTCACCTACCAAGGCTCCGGCTACCAGGAGTTCCAGCAGCACAGGCAGCCCTTCCCAGTCCAGGCACAGGTTCATCGTACGCCACCGGTGCCGATGCCACCGATGCCACCGGCGACACAGATGCCACCCACGTCTCACCTCGCTCACCTGCAGACCAGACAGCCCCACTACACTCCTCCTTCCTCCACCCCACAGCCAAGCCCGGCCTCAGAACATCTGTCATCGGTCTTGGGACTGACACCCCATGTCATGGAGGAGGGGGCTCTCAACATCACAGGACTGAGCCAGCTCTCCGAGAGCTTCCTCCACACACCATCCCCTGTTGTCCTCTCGGGGCCAGGCACCCCAATGGCGCCTCAGACCAGCACTCCAGCAGCAGCCACCTCCACAGCACCTGGACCCTTCACCCCTGAGACTATGGGCACGCCTCAGAGTGACTGAGAAGAGTGCCAGAGACTGGTTTGCTACCTGTTGACTTTATCTTTACTTGGGACACTTTACTTGGGTCATTTTGCTTTTACAGTTTGTTATTAATAAAGTATATCTTTGCTTCACACACTTGGTTCAGTTCTTTTAGTAAATAAAGTCTTGGTGGAAACTTTTAGAAATGGTTTAAGCCTTTGCATGCTTGTGGGATGGGTAAGGATAGCAGTGGGATGGGCAGGAATACCTGTCGGATGGGTAATAGCTGTGGGATGGGTCAGGATAGCAGTGGGATGGGCAGGGATACTTGTGGGATGGGTAATAGCTGTGGGATGGGTTAGGATAGCAGTGGGATAGATAAACCTTCAGTGCAAGCATAGTGGGACTGTATGGTCCAGCCTCCCAGGTGCCACACCTATGGCCCTTTCTTATCAATAACAATTTAATCATTCATCAACACATTTCAACAAAAGCACAACTCTTTATTAAATGCCCTGTTCATTGTAGGGCCATTCAACATACATGGCACAATCTCATCAGTGTGATGAGACAGGCTGAAGGAAGCATCCATTTAGCATCTACCATCCTGTCTTGCCACTCCACTGCTCCAGCTGGGGAGTTGCACCAGTGTTTCAGGAGGTTGCGCTGCTTCTTCCCTTCACATGAAGCTCTGTTGGGGCCTTGCACATCCACAGTATCTATCAGGTTTCGCCCTTGCCTCCATTCCCCAGGCTCCATGTCCCGATTGCCTTGTTGGTGGTCCACGAGCCTGTTCTGCAACACTGGGTAGCGGGTGCGCATGAGATTGTGCAGGATGCAGCAAGCTTCCACGATCCTCCTCACGGTCTCTGGGCGATGCTGCATGGTGGTGAGAAGTACCTGGAAGCTGTTGGCCAGGATGCCAAGGGCGTTCTCCACCACCCGCCTAGCCCTGGACAGCCTGTAGTTGAAGATCCTCTCTTCACGGGTGAGGCATCTGGAAGTGTAGGGCTTCATGAGGCAGGTTGTGAGGGAGAAGGCGTCATCCCCCACGATGAAGTAGGGTACATCTTGCGTGTCATTGGACACGGGGTCTGGATCTGGGAAGCCCATGATGAGGTTGCGTTCCAGCCCCTCCTTGAGGTGACTGGAGTTGTATACCTGGGCATCTGAAGATGAGCCATTGCCTGAAGCATCGATGTACATGAACTTGTAGTCAGTATCGACAATGGCGAAGAGGATGATGCTGAAGAAGCCCTTGTAGTTGTGATAAGTGGACCCTGAGTTGGCTGGAGCTTTGCAGGCCACGTGCTTCCCATCTATGGCTCCAACGGTGTGGGGGAAGTTCCACTTCTGATACCACTGCTCTGCAACTTTCTTCCAGCCTTCTTCAGTGGAGGGGCACTGGAGGAGCTCCTCCAGGTATTCTTTGATGATGGCCTGCACCACTTTGCTGACCACAATGCTGATGGTGTTGTGTGGCACCCTCCAGGTTCCTGTACGTGGTCCCGGAGGCCAGGTGGCGCAAAGTCAGTGCCACCTTCAGCCCAGGGTCCAGGCTGGGCTGGAAGTTGGTGTTTGCCTTGGTCAACCTGGGTCTCAGCCGCTCCACAACTTCATCAAACATGGCTGGCGGGATCCTCATGAAGTTCTCGAATGCACGAGGGTCTTCGTTCCTCAGCTCCACCATCAGCTTGTTATACAGTCTGTACTCGGCTCTTCTCGCAATCCATCTTCGGACCCAGACACTTCTTGGATGCCTCCTTTTCTTCCCGTAGAACAGGTGAAAAAGCCTGTAGAGGGCTTCGCACTGTTGTAGAACGATGGCGGCTACCAAAAGGAGTATGCGACGATCCATGGTGGAGATGACTGGATGCTGTGGAAGAGCAAGAGCAAGATGAAGGCTGAAGAGGTCTGCACAGCAGGGCTGCTGGACTGAAAGTGAGATCCATGTGATTTCTCCCCCTTTTTATAGGAAATATCGGTTTTCCGCTAGGTGTCCTTCTGCATCCTCTAAACATCCTGCAGACATCCTAAATATCCGAGATACGTCCCCTATATGAACGTTTTTTTCCGTTTTAATGCTTTATATGCAAGCTGCATCCGCTTTCATCCTTTCTATGTCCGTGCTACTAATGCTGCATGTCCATTCTGCGTCAGTTTCGTTTCCTCCCTGTGTCCGTTTTCCGCTGGAGCGGATGTGAGTTGCACGGACGCACAGCGGATACCTAGCGGACGCGTAACGGATGACGACAGATGTATAACAGACGTTCCCCGTATGCGTAGCGGATGTATAACGGATGTGTTGGATACTTTATCCGCTCAAAAGTTTTGTGCAGCTCAAAACTTTTTGAGTGGATGAAATCTCAGTAGACGGATGCTGGACGGATAGTTTGAAAAACGGACACAGTGAGTACAGAACGGATGCATCACATTAACCAACGGATGGCAAGTGTTTCTCTCCGTTTTACATCCTCTTTCCATCTGTTGGTGCTGTGTGACATGGGCTTTACAGGCTGCATTTAGGCTGTAGCATGTGGCTCATGGGCCATAGTTTGCCAATTCCTGATCTAGGTCAACACTGGGCAGCCATTTTTGCAGTACTAGAATCTCTGAACAATATTAAAATCCACTCAGGCAGACAATTTGGCCTCTCATGCTGATAAGTCTTTTTAATAGTCTTTTCCTGATAAGTCAACAGAAGTGGAGGGATAAGACGCCATCTATCCCTAATTTACAATGCAATCATTTTACCTATTCCAAGAAGATTCCACACTTCTGTTTCAGGGGACCCTGAGGTCACAGATAAAACCCCAACTAACCACAAAGGCTCTCAGAGTATTAAGACCAGTTGACTGCAAAGGAAAGAGCAAAGCCCTCTCGAGCCGGAAACGACTAGCATGCATGTATAGAGGAAACCTTTACCTTTATAATAAATAATTTTGCATGGTGAATGACAGTAGTTGCTAATGTCAGCAAGCTGAATACAGGCTATCTTTTATATAGCACACAAAACAATAACACTGGAGAATTACATTTGTAGGATTTGACACTCTGCCAAAGGGCTCTTCAAAACTCAAGAAACATTTAAAGAAATTAACGATTTCTGGGAAAGAAAAAGGGCATCTGGGTATTCATTACATTTACATCGAGCAACAATACTTTTCAGACCAGTGTTTCTTCACTTGGGATCAGAAAGCTCATGGCAGACAAGTCCGATGAGAACATTTCTGATCCATCATTTTCAGAGATGAAATTC
>BLBF01012328.1:3886-15773 GCA_015471245.1 Laticauda colubrina | reverse complement strand
TTTGGTTATCGACTATTGAAGCATTTTCCTATCCTATGATCTATAAAAAGGAACAAACAGTTAGATATGGGGAACTGTTGGATGAAAAGGGTGGACTTAAAACGATCCAAAATTTAGAGGAACAAGGTATAAGGATGAATTGGTTTTCATATGCGCAAATACACTCAAGATATCTTGAAGATTTTAAAACGGAAGGATTCTATGATAAACAGACTGATTTAGATAAGATATTGATGGGTACTGATGAGAAAGTGATTAAAAAGTTATATGGTTATTTATTGGGAATTAAGCTAGAGGAAGAACAAGTTAAAGAAACTATGATTGCATGGGGGAAGAATTTTGGATATGGAATTGATTTAGAGCAATGGCAAAAATTGTGGTCTCAAAATTATAAAATGACAATGTCAATAGCATATAAAGAAAACTTGTATAAGATGTTTTACAGGTGGCACCTTCCCCCAACAAGAATAGCAAGAATGTTCAAGAATAAATCTGAAAAATGTTGAAAATGTCATCAGATACCTGGCTCATACTATCATATGTGGTGGACTTGTGAGAATGCTAGAAAATATTGGACTAAAATTCACATGTGGTTGGAAAAAATGACAAAGAAACACATAGACTTGAAGCCAGAGATCTTTTTATTGGGAATTTTACCTGATATATATAATAAAGACTTGAAATATTTGATTGTAAATGTATTAACGGCGGCTAGGATTGTATTTGCTAAAAACTGGAAGAATGAGAAAATACCATTGCAGGAAGAAATTATTAAGAAAATATTGGAATGTGCTGAGATGAGTAGATTGACATTTGAAATTAGAGAACAAGAAGATAAACAATTTTATGCAATTTGGGGTTTTTTTTATCAATGGTTAGATGATAAAATACAATAATAGAGCATTAATATTATATATATGAAGAGTTTTTTAGGATTGATTTGTTATGATTATACGACAAATTGTTTGAAGTATTGTTATCTCGCAAAGCATGAATGATTAAAAGTATAGTCAGAAAAAAAAATTTTTTTTATTTTTTTCTTTAGTAATATTAGAATATGGATTGACAATATGAGTGGTTATGCAATATAATTGTAATTGACACTATAAAATGAATGCACAAAACTGATGAACCAACCGATACACCGGAAGTATATATGAGAGTAGATGTTTTTAATGTTTTGTATGTTTGTTTGTTTGTAGAAAATTAATAAAAACTTTAAAAAAAAAAAAAATGATAAATTGTGAAAATTACTTGGAAAATGTTTTTTATTAGATCTACAAAAGAGGCTTGTTAAAGTCTTGAAGAAATCTGTGTAATGAGATAAAGAAGAATTGAAGAAGAATAAAATCCTGTGACAATATTTGTCTTAACAAATGAAGATTATTGTAAGTAAAAGGAAGAAATATGAAACAGGGGTCTTTTTTTTTGACTAAAGTTAAATAAGACATTTTTGGAAATTTTTAGCAGCCCTTTCTGGACTTTTTACTGACACCATAATTGGAAAGTGGATGTTAATGGATTTTCTAAGATAGGGGATGGGATATGGATATGAAATCAAGAGGTATCAGTTTAGTGAAGAAATATTAAATTTGTTTATATTTGTCATGAAGGCTGGAAGTCATCTCTCTCTCTCTGAAATTATATTTTCTTTTCTTTTTCTTCTTTTTTTTCCTGCACTTTTTCTTCTTTTTCCTTCTCTTTTCCTAGCATTAATTTGTATTAATTTTTAATACTGTAATTCGAATTCTTAATATAAATTATACTCAAAATAGCTATGACAATAAGGTGGTAGAATGGCAGTATTCATTTTGGCTGCAAATACATTCATATATTAGGAAAATGGTAAAATGAATTAATGTAATATATATTTGCAATAACATAGGGACATGCATTTCCACTGGTTAAACTTAACAGAAGCAGGGTTACGCTGATACTAGAAGAACGCAACAAATAGTGTTAAAGACAGTTAGTAGGTTATCATTTTCATTTTTAACTGGAGGCATTTGGAATTCAGAGCATTTTTATAAAACATAAAATAAACATTCTGTTTTAACGCTGTCATTTGGTTTATAGCAAGCTGATTCCCATTTCATATTTTCAATTACCAAGCAATATTTTAAAAAATAAGTTTTGGAAGGAAATTTGTTGATTTACAAAATAAATACATACTTAAGAGTGTATTGTGCATTCAGCATTGTCAATGTCTGGAATACTCTACCTGACTCTGTGGTTTCCTCCCCAAACCCCAAAAACTTTCACCTTAGACTGTCTATTATTGACCTCACCCCTTTTCCTAAGAGGTCTGTAGGGGGCATAAGCGCACCAACATGCCTACCGTCCCTGTCCTATTGTTTCTTTTATTGTTCTTATATGTACCCATTTCATGTATTCATTACTATGTATATACTTATATCTATTATCTTGTAAGCAATTGACAAATCAAAAAAAAAATATAGATGTAATGAGAAAGGAAATACAGCAAATAAGGAAACTGAAATTGGGAAACAATTGGAAAATCTAGCAAATAAATTATATCAGATAGGACATGGTAGCAAACGAAGATGAGTAATGTTCAAATTGATATCCAGATTTTATATCATCATCCTACATTATGCTGAAAGTTTTTTTTATCTTGATCACAGATTTCGGTTTTCAAAAACAGAAATGGCATATTTTTACCTTTGCTTAGCTGAACTGGCACACTTTCAGATTTCATCATTCTTTGCTGCTGAAATGGAGGGAGTTCTACTGTGCTCCTTGTGGGCATGACAACAGAAGAAACATTGCCACTGCTACCTGCAACTGGAAGAGTTGCACTGCTAGAAGTCATTGCTGGGGAAATCAGCTTGCGACCAAAATTCAATAAGCTACTAGAAACCTTATTTATGTTCAGAGGAGCAACCTTTGCATTGACACTGAAAAAGAAAAAAGAAAACAAACTCCTGCTATCATGTTTAATTGACACTATCAAACTAATATGAAAATTTCAAAATGAGTTTGTTGTAATTAAGGACCCCTCTCATCCCATTAAAATATTACAATGATTCTAGAGAATATAATGCAATATTATTCTACTTGTAATGCTAGTTATTTCTAGGGAGGTAGATTGTTTCATTCTCTGGAGCCTTTGAAATTCACAATGAACTTTGTTCCTCAGGAACAGTTTTAATTACTGGAAAAAGTAAACTTGTCTATTTTAGGAATATTTTACAACCAATATCATTCATTCATTCAATTTTCTGCCCATCTTGTTTCAAAGTGACTCTGAGCAGCTTAGAGCATGTGAATATTAAAACCATCAGAGATAAATATTTCAAACACAAAATGAAAATACAGTCAAAATAAAATCATAATTACAGGATGGGAAAGAGTGAGCCAGATTTTGGAGAAGGGGTGAGAGGTTGAATTTCATGTTAACTAATCAACCACTTCCGGTGTGATACTCCCCTGTTGGGGCCCCAAGCCATTTGTGAGAACAAAATCTTAAGACTCTTGCCAAAGATTAGAAGGCTGAGAGTCAAGGGTGGGATCCCACTAGTGTAACTAGCAGTTTGGTGATTTACAATTTGTGCGCGCATATGTGCTTCGCACGCCTGATGCACGCTACATATGCGTGTGAATCCTCTTAAGCTTGCTGCCTGGACAGCTGAGCAGTGCTGCACATGGGTACAGCGGTTGAAAAAGCACTTTTTTCCTGCTTTTCCAACTACAGCAATGCCGCACAAAGCAGCTGAGATTGAAAAAGCAGGAAATAAAGGACAGGTAAGACCGTGGGTGGGCAGGTGGACCAAAAAAGGAGCAGACATAGAACTGGTTATATATCTGCTGCTCTTCAGAGTTGGTGGTTCTACAGAGCCAGACAGAATTGGTAGAATCCCACCTCTGGTGAGAGCCAATCTCATCTCAAAAGGTAAGATATTTAACAGGGCAGTAGTCAGGGATAGGATTCAAATTTCTTAACAACCAGTTCTGTGGGCATGGCCTAATTTGTGGGTGTAGCTTGGTGGACATGTGACTGGGATGGGCGTGGCTAGGTGGTCATGTGACTGGAGAGGCCCAGGCAGGTTGCCATGTAACTGGCAAACCAAATTTAAGTGGTTCTCGCTTAATGGCCAGGTCATCGCTTTGTGGCCAGTTGATTAGCAAGTGTTTTTTGCCAGTTTCCAAAGCCCGGGGAGCCCTGGAGAGGGAAAGGCGAGGTGTGGGCAGCTACAAGGAGCTACAGGGAGGGTAAGGCTCGGCTCGGGCAGCTACAAGGAGGGCTGGGCAAGGCCCGGGCAGCTACAAGGAGCTATGGGGAGGGCAAGGATCGGCTCGGGCAGCTACGAGGACTGCAAGGAGTTTGTTATTTTGTGCCAATAGTGGCACAAAAATCTTTCCTAGCCAAGACTACTTACCTGGACCAACATCCCTAATGGAATGCTCTCTCTAAAGCAGAGAGACAGAAGCCAGGGGTAGCCATGTTTGGTCGCCTAACCTTTTTAGAATGCAGCTTAAAAATGTACTGAAGCTTTTTACAGCCTTATGCAGACATATATAGTACAAAAAAAGATAACAGTACAAAATCATCTAAGATGATTCTTAGATAACTAAGAAGTTAAATTAAGAATGGAATTGATAGGCACATTCAATACTGAATTCTTTTTCTGAAATTTTCTTTTTCTGAAATTTATTCCTCAGTTTTAAAAAACTGGAATATATTAATTCAGTATTGGGCTCTGCTAGTGTAGCTATTCAAGAGGACATAGTGTCAAGGTTAGCAAAAATGGTAAAGCAACATATAGATTTAAATTTTAAAACCAGAAATATTTTTGTTGGTATCCACATAAATAAAGATACTACAATACATATTTAATGTTACACATATTAACAGTGGCTAGAATTATGTTTACACAACAGTGGAATAAACGAAGAGATCCTCATAGATGAAAATGAAATTAAAAAATTACAATGTGCAAAAATGGACAGAGATAAGAGATAAAAATTAGGTGAGAATGATCATTGCTATGTATGAATTAAATACAGAAGGTTGATAATTATAAACATGTTGATATAATTAACAAAATTAGAAATAAGCCAATACAAAGAAATTTGAATAATTTTTCTGTTACACTGCTGTATTTGATATTTAAATATCAATATGTAACAGCAGTGCAACAAAACAATTTTCATTTATGAAATATTTTATAATATTTTATAATATAATAGAATTACAGAGGTAAAGTAAGGATATATTGTTACAGAATAATTGGTGATGATGAAATGAACATTGTAAAATAGATTAAGTAAAAATGTGATTTGCTGGCATAAAATGATGTAATATTAGTAAAGTCTAATAAGTAATTAATAATAGTAATAATATAAATATATATAGTGGATTTATAAGGATTAATGCAAATTGGAAGGGAAAGACTGCAGAGATTGTGCACAAAGATTTGTACCAACTAACACACTGTATGTAACTGAAGATGGTTTATGTTTTATGTTTGTTTTGTTTGTTTAAAAAAAATAAAAAACTTTTATTTAAAAAAAAGATCCATTTTTGTATTTATGTATGCATGCAGGTTTTTGTTATAATGTTGCTATATATTGATTTAAGCAGAAACAGATAAGGTATAACAACAACGTAACAAGAAGTTGCCTGCCGCATTTTTGGTAAGTTGCTTTTTTATTTATGTATGTATTTGTTTATTAGTATCTGTTTTTGTTTTTATTAATCATAAAAACAAAAAATACTAAAGAAATAAATACATAAATAATCAAAAATTATTTTACTATTCATCTTGATGTTTTTTTCTCCTGTTTTTTCCTATGTATCTATATGTAACAATGCTGTGATATTTTGTTTCCATTCATGTTATATTGATGGTATATATAGATATTTGTTTCTGATTTGTTTTTTCCCAAAAGGAAAAAACAAAGAAGAAGCATCAAGATGAATAGTAAAATAATTTTTGTTTATTTATGTATTGATTTATTTCCTTAGTATATGTTTTGTTTTTATGATTAATAAAAACAAAAACAGATACTAATAAACAAATACATACATAAATAAAAAAGCAACCTGCCAAAAATGAGGCAGGAAATTTGGCTTGCCAGCTTCGCAACGGTCCTCCTCAGTCTTCAAGCTTGCTGCAGCGAGGACGGCTGGCCTATGAGTTGGCACTAGACCGGGCTGGCGGTGGCGGTAGCAGGAGAAGGTAGGCGACTGGTAGCCTTGCTGCTTTGCATCCTCACTCACCAAGTGATGGGAAGGCAGCAACCCTTGGGCCGCAGTGGGCAAAGGAAGGTGGCGCCGGCTTAGTCAATATGGCGGCCACTGGATGAGGTAGAGGCGGCTGGCCTGGGAGTCAGCATTCGACCGGGTCTGGCAGCGGCAGGAGGTAGGGGACTGGTGGGGCTTGCTGGTTTGCCTCCTCACTCACAAATTGATGATGGGAAAGCAAGGCAGCAACCCTTGGGCTGCGGTGGTCAAAGGATGGTGGTGCCAGATGAGCCAAGATGGTGGCTGCCAGCTGGCCGAGCCAAGATGGCGGTCGCTGGATGGATGAGGCAGCAATGGCCAGCCCGGGAGTTGGGACTTGACCAGGCTGGCAGTGGCAGGAGGTAGGGGACCGGCGGGGCTTGCTGCTTTGCCTCCTCACTCACCAATTGGTGGTGGGAAGGCAAGGCAGCAACAAGGGCCATGGGCGAGGGAAGATGGCGGCGGGTGAGGCAGGGAGCATCAGCGAGGGTGGTGGGCATCCTGGGAGTTGACACTTGACTGGGGCTGGCGGCAGCAGGCAGGCGGCCAGGTCATACTTACCGATCTGTGTCTTTGGAGGCTGGGGTAGGCAGTCCTGGCAGGCGAGGATGGCTGGCGGCAGCCAGGGCTTGTGTCTTTTTTAATGGCAGCCACCATGGGAGGCAGGCCAGGCAAGGCAAGGGCAGTTAGCAGCGGTGGCGACCGGGGCTTGCAGCTTGCCCTCACTCACTCAGCAGGGTGGCAGAAGGCAAGCAGTGATGGCTGGATGGATGGCTGGGCTGCTTTGGCTGCTGCTGGTATAAGCAATGGCGCCGGGCAGGAAAATTTTTGTAGCTAGCGCACATGCGCTATAAGTAGGGGTAGAGCAGGGAAGAAAAAACTAGATGCAATATTCCGGGTGTGCTCTTACCAAAGCATTATATAGTGGTACTAACACTATATGTGATCTTGCTGAAATTCCTTGGCTGACTGCATCTGCAGTATGCCCCTTCTGTTAGTGCACGTGGGGCAGGGCACTCCCATAAGGGGGATAGGGTTTTTCAAGTAACGTGGGTCCATGTTATGCAGGGTTCTAAAGATAATAACCAACACCTTGAATTGCACATGTGAGCAGACCGATAACCAGAGCATTTCACAAAGCAATGGGCCATTCTAGAAGCCCTAAAACTGTCCACATCGTTACACTCTGTAACAGTTAAAGCTTCAAAATGCTCTTCAAGGGTAGCACATTTAAAGTGAATGCAGAAGTCCAAATGTGAGATGACTAGGGCTTGAGTGGCTGAACACATGAATTCCTAATCCAGGAAAGGCCATAACTGGCACACCAGACAAAGTTGTATAAAGGCTTTCTTAGCTTTGACTATATCAAGATTCCAGCAGTTACTCCAATTAAATCATAAGCCTCAAGCCACACTCCCAAAATTCCAAAGAATTCATTACAAATTAATTTCCCCATACCCGTCTGGGTGTATCAGCCAATGAAACATGTCCATAGCCAAGAGTCATCAATCATGCTCTCCAATTACATTTTTGCACGGCTGAAGAAAATATGAATGGAATGTTCTTTCAATTCTACACTGCTGCCTGCTCTTTGAAACTCACCCCCCCTCTTTCTGTTGACAACTATAAAACATGCATACAAAATGTTTTATGAGTTGACAGAATATCACCTACTCTTCAAACAAGAGTCATAAGTCCAGGAGAACCCACAAGTTGCAGGCTGGGTCTGTCTGGGGTAATGCCATCCCATCAAGATCACAGCATCTCAAAGTCCTTGAAGTTTCATGCATCCAAATCCATTTGGTCATGACAGAGTTCAGCAAAGCCTATTGTCCCCCATTAAGGCCCCCAACAGCCTCCAAGCTCGATGAGAAGGCATCACTTGGATCACCGGGGTGGAGATATAAAATTGAGTATCAGCATATTTCTGATAATACCTCAACCCATGGTGGTGAATGTTCTCACCCAGTAGCTTTAAGCAGGTGTTAAAAAGGAATGGAGAGAGTACTAAGCCCTGCAGCATACCACAACCATGGGTTTGACCTCTTATTATCTATCAATACCAATTGGGAAAAGGAGACAAATCAGTGCAAAACTCCACCACTCAAATCCAAACCTTACAGCCGGGCCAAAATAGCATGGTTGAAGGTCACTGAGGGGTCAAAGTTGGTTGTACTACCATCCTGCTCTTTCTGAAAGTCATCAAGTGTAACCAATGTTTCTGTCCTACAACAAGCCTTGAATCCTGACTGAAAGGGATCCAGGCAATCTGCTTAATTCAGGACCCAAGCTGCCAAGGAACTATTTTTTCTACCTTACCTAAAAAAGGGAAGATTGGAAATTGAAAAATAATTGTCCATGAAGATGGGATCACATGATTACTTTTTAAGGAGAGGATGAACCAGGGCGTTCTTAAAAGGCCCTGGGAACATACTCTTCTGCAGTGAGAAGTTAATCACTACTTGTACCCACCTACTAATCACTGTCCTGGAGGCTTTCATCAACAAGGCAGGGTAAGGATCTAACTGAAAGATGGTTCTACTGACAACATTGAAGACTCTGCCCATCTCCTTTTCCTTTCCCAAACTAGTGACCACACTATTAAAAGCAAATAATAATGCCTTTCTACAACCAAAACCCATCAAAATTAAAGAGTGATCATTAGTGCTTTCAACATCTCTTGTTGTTGCCATTAACAATCAATAATATCAGGAAATGCTCATACTGCCTATCTCCCATTTATGCTCTAAAATAGTGGTTCCCAAAGTGGGCAGTACTGCCCCCTGGGGGATGGTGAGATGCCTTAGGGGGCACTAAGAGGCAAGAGGGCCGGCAGGGGCGCGCTAAGAGGCAGCAAGAGGGCTTTCGAGGTGCCGCCCACAGGTTCACTCTTGTCTGTAGCACTGCTCCAGAGCCAGCACCTTCAGTGTGGAAGTGCTGGCATGTTACGTGCCGCCGCAGCCGCATTCAACACACCGCCCCTCCTGCCACCTCTTAGCGTCCCCAAGGGGGCCAGCAGAGGGGCACTAAGGCGGCAGGGGAAGGTTTGAGGCACCTGGCAGCCCTGCAGGTTCACCCACTGAGGTGCCAGCTCTGGAGTGGTGCTAGCCAATGGGTGAACTGCAGGGCCAGCCGGCACCTCAAATGCCTCCCTGCCACCTCTTAGTGTCCCTCTGCTGGCCCCCTTGGGGATGCCAAGAGGTGGCAGGGGGCTGTTCAAGGCGCCGGCCAGCCCTGCAGGTTCACCCATTGACTAGTACCATTCCGGAGTCAGTGCCTCCAATGCAGCAGCACGTTGGGAAAAGCCACCGCCACTGCTTTCCCAACATGCCACCACTGTTGCATTCTGTCTTGTCTGTCCATGTCTGTCCGTTTGTCCATCCATCCATCCATCCCATCCATCCATCTAAAAGTTCTGTCTGTTTGCCTGCCTGCCTGCCTGCCTGCCCACCTACCTGCCTGCCTGCCTGTCTGTCTGTCTCTCTCTCTCTCCATCCATCCATCCAACCATGTTCAAAGTGCCGGCCCCACAGGCACATCGGGAAAGTAGAGCAAAGCCAGTCTGAGAGAGAGGAAGGGAGGGAAGGAGAGAGGGAGTGAGAGAAAGAGAGAGAGAGAGAGAGAGAGAGAGAAAGAGAGAGAGAGACCTGATGCATCAGATTGAATGACGCCTAGTTTAGACTGAGGCCCTTTTCCACATTGAAACATCTTTGGCTTCTATTAAAGGTTTTGTGGACGAAATATGGTCAAAACTATCAGGAAGCTCTAACATTTTGTTGAGGCTTTAAATAGGATTCACTGGACCAGATCTCCACCCTAAAAATTACTTTTCCCCAAAATATTACAGTGCCAATTCTGAAGAAGGCAAAACCAAAATGTACTGGTTAATTACAAGAACACACACACATACTCCCTTCTTATCCTGCTGAAGCAGATGATTGGACTAGAATAGATATCTCATTATCTTTTTCCTCCCTCTCTCCCTCCTTCTTTATTTCTTTTTCTTTCTGTCCCTTCTTTCCATTCCCCCCTTCTTTGTCTGTACCTTTTTCTTTCTTTCCCTTTTCTCTTCTTCCTCTCTTTCTTTCTCTTTTTCTTTTTTCTCTCTTTCCCTCTCTCAGACTCACCCCTTTAGATCAGGGGTCACCAAACCTTTGGACCTCAGGGACCATCAAACTCATAATTTTAAATCCTGGAGACCATTAATATGAATTTTGACTGATGGTGGCTTTCTGGCATTGGTGGAAGAGAGAGAGAGAGGGATCTGATCCAACCTCTCTCTCTCCCTCTCTCTCTCACACACACACAGGAAGGGGTGGGATTTAGACCCCTGATCTAAAGCTGTCAAAACACCAAAAACAGGTCAAGTAGCTCTGGGGAGGCCAGTCATAAATAAGAACACTTGTTAAACAACCAGCCATGAAGTGAGGACCACCACCTGGCCACGCCCACCCAGTCACATGACCAGCAAGCCACACCCACCCAGTCATGTGACTAGCAAGCCACACCCTTAAATTAGACCACACCCACATAAATTTGAATCCCACCCCTGGGTGGGGGGGCATCGAGGATGAGTTTTTAGCACCAAGGGGGACTGAAAAAGTTTGTGAACCACTACTCTAAAACAATCTTTGGGTCTCTCAATCTCTCTCTTCCTCCTAATAAAGAAGGAAGTATTCACATTGTTTTATAAGCTGACTGTACATCATTACAGTTAGAGATAATTTGTTCATAACTACCCCCTTTCTCTTTTACAATAATTTTGGTGGTTCATTAACTTTTTTGTGTACATATTCTTAACTTGCAATGCCCATGACATAAATAGCAACTATCTTAAATTGTTGTTACAAATTTTACAAGGCCCATGATATAGATATTTTAACAAATGAAGTTCTATCTTTATGTTAGTTTTGAATGCTCTAATACATAAATGTAAGATGGTTAAGACGATAATGCAAGGGTCACAATCCATTTCTTTACCATCATGGTGAAAAGATGGAAATATATCAGAAAAAGGGACAACACCGATAAAAAATGAAGGTTAGTTACCTTATGGTCATTAAAAAATATATTTAAAAGCAAGGTATTGTTTAAATGAATGTCAAGGATACAAGAATGCAGTACATGGAGAAAACAATGTTAATCATAATAAGAATAGCTGACCTTGAATATCAATGAGATATTTTTAAAACAAAGCTATGCAATGATTCAGCCTCTATAGCGTGTGCAAATGAAATGTTTTGTTTTGTAAAGTTGATTCAAGGACATCTCTTTCTGTATACAAGAACTAGAAAAGAAAAACGGCTATAATACAGTAAATTTATTTATTTTTAAATCAGCACAAATTCTTGTAGATCAAAGTAATGTAAATGTGAATGAATTCATAACAGTTGGTTCCTCTTTTATTTTTTTCTCATAGTAGTATGGATTTCTAGTCAGTTAGATGCTCCAATTTCAGATGAGAAAGACCTATTTCAACAATAGTATGGAATAGAATACCTTTATTGTCTTTGCATTCTACAAATACAATGAAATTTGAAAGCTACTCCAGCATAGTGCCCCAAACACCACATCACAATTACACCACAGAGTATATTATTATTATTATTATTATTATTATTATTATTATTATTATTATTA
>BLBF01012327.1:5612-18113 GCA_015471245.1 Laticauda colubrina | reverse complement strand
TATTGTTTTTTAAACTTATTTTCTTTCATATTATTGTTATATACAAACTTGTTAATGTTATATGTTTTTAAAATTCTCTATCCTGAAAGCTTAATTAAGAATGAACTATTGAAATATGTTTATAAGAATCAAATTGGATTTTTGTAAAGCTAGGAAGTAATCTGACTCCAGTATCATTCATTGCTTTTTCAGTTGAATTTTGAATTATTTTCAGAATCATTGCATGATAAAAGTTATTTGCCATTTTACCACTCCCTCTTCCCCAAAAAAGGCTTCTTCTACCCAGAAATTGTCCAAGTACTTCTGCATTTCAGATGGACCTTGATTGGTCTCTTTGCATCAGACACAGAGAATGGAGAGAATTTCATGAGGATTTTGACTCCTATGCTTGTCAAAATGGCATCTGTGCTGTTATATCACAACGATGCTCAACAACTGGAAATACAGCACCCCTCTAGGCAGCCCTCTCTCAGTGGAGACAAGTCAATGTCTTTGTTCACTTCATAGAATATCAGGCCATTTGGGACAGACTTCTTATTTTCCAGTTAATATTTATGCGTCTAGCAAGACCTATTGAAGGGAAAGTCTGGATCACAACAGTCATTGGCTTAAATCCATTGAAAAAGAGACTTCTCAAATATGTGAAAAGTGCCTTTACTCTTGGTTTTGAGACAAAGCAATTGGCAGTAAAGGATTTCTATGAGCCCAATTTCTTTTTGTACCCACAGTCATTTCACTGTTCTTTTTAAAAAAAGGGTGTTTCTGTCAAAGGCTGGAGAAGATGTACTGAGAAAATACCACTGGAGACCAGACAGAAAAGAAACATGATTAGGAAAAATAACTTCCACCATTTTTACAGTGTCATTAAGACTCTGGCCTATGCCTTGAATGCCGCATATTCCTCTAGATCGAGGAGGAGAAGGAAGGAAGATGAAAAGACATTGGGGGCTCCAAGGTTGAAGCCATGGCAGGTATGAGGTTCTGACAAGTACCATCCAATTTAATGTATTTTGAGAAGGAATGCAAAGGAGAAGGAGGGGGACCATCTCAACCTTCTTGTGCTGTAAGAGGCCAAAAGACTTGGCCAAAACAATAATTCATATTGTTTTGGAATATTGTAATATTCCAAAGAATGGGAATTATGCTGGAGAAAGTTTGAACATGGTTAAATCTAAATAGGATATATGTATTATTAAATAAATTCCTATTTGTGTGCTTTCATGACAAGAATTTTCAAATTTTATCTTCATAAATCTGAAGTAGTCTCTTAGACCATCTAGCTCAATACCCTCCTCCTTCAGGAATACTGTTTTTAAAATTCCCTTTCTAGTTCCACCACTTCCTAGAGAAGAATGAGTTTTGCAATATTTCTGACATAAAACTACTTGAACCAAAATGGTGATTTAACAGCTGATCTGAAGATCTCAAGCTGGACATTTTTCCCCAAGAAGAACCCCATTGTAGGGAAACTGGTGACTTTTGAAAAACAGAAACTTACCATTATCCAGGACCATCTATTACAGCTAAAGTTTCACAATAAGGTAGAAGAAATATTGATGTTTCCCCTGCCCCCTATTTTCCAAATGTCTCGCCCATTTTAATTTGGGTAAAGTCTAGGCACCATGGTTTAATGTTGAAATGGAGAAGTTCTGGGAAAATGTTAAGAGAGGACCTCAGTACTAGCCTGATAGCCTTGCTTGCTTCTTGTCCTCAAATAGCAAAGAAGAAGGCAATTCTGTGGACCAGTCTCTGAGTTCAGGTTTGGACTTAACCCATTGAAATGGAATCAAGACTGGATGGAAGTCCTTTTTTCTCTCAATGGTGTCGGAATAAAAACCCATTTGGTTCAGTTCCAATCCAGGAGAAAAGCACTGGAAATAAAATGGAGGCTGATTGGAAAGAAGGGTTCCATTTATTGATGAGCAGAACCAGCATGTGGTTCTGGGCCAGATGACAAATTGGCTTGATAAGTGCAAGGATTTTTATACAATTTCTGAAATGCTGCAGGAGTTGTGCAATGTAGTGAGCCTGGTATATTTTGCTATTCTAATGGCGGGGGTTAATCCTATTGTGTACTAAAGATTGTGTCCTATTCTTAGAATTTGGGTGGAGGAGGGGGATGTAAATTTTAATCCCATCACTGGATGTGAAGGCATTTTTTTTGTGAATAGACATTCCAGTCTTTCTCAATGGGCACAATATAACCTTCCCTAAAGAGTTCAGGCATCTACTAGGGACTATTAAGAAAGATTGGAGCTGCTTTCTGCCTTTAAGAACATGTTTCTCAATTTCTCCTTTGGGGAAATATAATACTCTACCTCTTTTAACATTTCCTAAAATATTTTATTCTTTAGAATGGGAGGGTAGAGATGGAGATAGGTGGGTTGCGTAATTACCTGTTACAATGGGAAATAAGCTTTGAAATTAGGATTCACCTAGTCCTCATAAAAAAGCAGAGCAAGTTTATTTTAACCAATCCAGACTTGGTCAGAATTATCCCTGCCTCTCTTTCATTCTACTGAGATAAATGGATCACATGGAATTAGAATGGTTGGTCTGATGTGGGATAAAGACCTGACCCAGAACAGGAGTGCTGAAATATGACTTTGAGTGAGAGAAAAGCCCTCTGTAATACCTGAAGTAATAATGGGCAATTTCCAAGGAAATGCTGCTTAGATTTGGCCTTTGACATGTAAGGGGCCAGCTCATCTGAAAACCCCCTTGATTGTTAGCTATCTCAAGTCTCTTGTGGAGGGAAGAGACTCCAAATTTATTTTTATTTAATTTATTAAATAAAATTGGGTTTTTCTCTCCATGCCAGTTGAGGTCACCTAATTGTGCTTCTTCAACAGAAAGGATATTTTCTTGGATTCCTAGCTGGGCCTTAGAAATATTGCTTTCCAATGCAAGGCTGACATTTATGTTTCATGTGCTTCAGGAAAAGGTCTCTGATTTACCCTTTTTGAGGGATATGGTCTCACGGACTCACCCCCATCTCAACCTCAGTACAGTTCTGAAAACTGAGCAGTCACATTTAGTCTTATTTCAAGTGCATGCTAGTATAGTTAGCACCAGCAAGTTTTCTTTCAAATTCCTTGTTTTTCTGCTTAGTCTCTTCCTCAATCAAAATGTGTGGAATATTGTCATCCTGGATTTGTCAAGTGGAAGCGAGAAGGAGAGCCAAATTGCTGCTATGACTGTGTTCCTTGCCCAGAGGGGACCATCTCTACTCAGGATGGTGGGTGAGATCAAAAAAAGGGCAAGATTTGTGGGAGCGGATTCAACCAGAGCATTTTCATTAAAATGCAAGTTAAAAAGCAGATATCATGCTTAACTGTTTTCTTGTTTATTCTCAAAATGCACAATTTCTTATCTAAAGCAAAGAATAGACCTTGAAGATGAATGTAGTAAGAGATAGAAGGTGTGGCGGGATGGCCAAACCAGAGATAACTACTGCCAGAGAAAATATTTCCTCTGCTTTTTAGGTTGGATCTGTCCTTCCACAATTATCTGATCAACAACATCAGAGTTCTTTGAAACATAACCAATTGTTTTAGGTCCATTTTCTGGAAGAATTGTTGCAATGCACTCTAAATAAGCTTCTCCTTCAATATCACTGGAAAGTGTCACTGGTTCATGACATGGTAGTGGGGAAAGTTATGTATCCAGTTCATCCGTTCTGCATCCGTTACGCATGCACTATGCATCTGTTACGCATCCGCTATATCCGCTAGGCATCTGCAATGCATCCGCGCAACTCGCACCCGCCCGGATGCAGGGAGGAAGCGGAACGGATGCAGAACAGATGCAGAACGGATGCAGAATGGATGCAGCATGGAAACAAAGCGTTTAAAATGGAAAAAAACATTCACAGAGGGGACCTATCTCGGATATTAAGGATGTCTAGAGGATACCTAGAGGATCCCTAGAGGATGCCTAGCGGAAAACCTATATTTCCAATAAAAAGGGGGAGCAACTCATCTGCATCTCACTTTCAGCCCAGCAGCCCAGCTGTGCAGACCTCTGCAGCCTTCATCTGACTCTTCCTCTTCCACAGCATCCAGTCATGTCCACCGTGGATTGTAACAAAGTCCTTTTGGCAGCCACCATAGTTCTGCAACAGTGCGAAGCCATCTGCAGGATCTGTGAACTCTACTGCGAGAAGAAAAAGAGGCAGCCAAAAAGAGTCTGGGTCCGAAGATGGTTCACCAGAAGAGCAGAGGACCGACTGTACAACAAGCTGATGGTGGAGCTCAGGAACGAAGACACTCGGGCGTTCCAGAACTTCATGAGGATGCCTCCAGCCATGTTTGATGAAGTTGTGCAGCGCCTGACACCCAGGTTGACCAAGCAGAGCACCAGATTCTGCCCCAGCCTGGAACCTGGGCTCAAGGTGGCACTCACTCTGCACCACCTGGCCTCCGGGACCACCTACAGGAGCATGCAGTACGGCAGGAGGGTGCCATCCAACACCATCAGCATTGTGGTCAGAGAAGTGGTGCAAGCCATCATCGAAGAATACAAGGAGGAGCTCCTCCAGTACCCCTCCACTGAAGAAGGATGGAAGAAAGTTGCAGAGCAGTGGTATCAGAAGTGGAAGCTTGCTGCATCCTGCACAATCTCATGTGCACCCGTTACCCAGTGTTACAGGACAGGCTTGTGGACCATCAGCAAGGCAATGGGGACATGGAGCCTGGGGAATGGAGGCAAGGGCAAAACCTGATAGACACTCAGGATGTGCAAGGCCCCAACAGAGCCTCACTTGAAGAGAAGAAGCAGCGCAACCTCCTGAGACGCTGGTGCAACTCCCCAGCTGGAGCAGTGAGTGGCAAGACAGGATGTTAGATGCTTAATGGATGCTTACTTCAGCCTGTCTCATCACACGGATGAGATTTGGCCATGTATGTTGGGTGGGCCTACAATGAACAGGGCGTTTAATAAAGAGTTGTGTTTGTGTTGACATGTGTGGATGATTATTACATTATTATTGATAATAAAGGGCCAAAGGTGTGGCACCTGGGACGGTGGACCATACAATCCCACTATGCTTGCAATGGAGGTTTATCTATCCCACAGCTAATACCCATCCCAAAGGTATCCCTGCCCATCCCACTGCTATCTTAACCCATCCCACAAGCATGCAAAGGCTGAACCATTTCTAAAAGTTTCCACCAAGACTTTATTAAAAAAAGAAATGAAGCAAGTGTATGAATCAAAAATAGACTTTATTAACAAGAAGCTATAAAACAAAAGTGAGTCTCTGGCACTCCTCTTGGTCACTCAGTCTCAGGGGTGAAGGGTCCAGGTGCTGTGGAGGTGGCTGGTGCTGGAGTGCTTGTTATCAGCTCCTCCAGAAGCAGAAGCAGCAGAAGCGCCAGACCCAGAAGAATGAGCCCGTGCTGCAGAAGCCCCAGGAGAACCAGAGTGAGGGCCAATGGGCGGGATGGTAGCCCTGTCCCTCTTGCCAGGGTTGGCAGCAGAGGGTTGAGGCTTGCTGTGTTTCTGCATGGTTGTGGGGTTGCTGGTTGGCAGGGAGGCTGGCAGGCACCAAGGCTGGCAGAAAGGCTGGCAGGGAGGCAGGCACCAAGGCTGGCAGGCAAACAGCAAGGCTGGCAGGAAGACTGGCATGCAGGCAGGCACCAAGGCTGGCAGGAAGGCTGGCACCAAGGCAGGCACCAAGGCTGGCAGGAAGGCTGGCAGGCAGGCAGGCATCAAGGCTGGCAGGCAGACATGAACCAAGGCTGGCAGGAAGGCAGGCAGCAAGGCTGGCAGGCAGACTGGCAGGCAGCAAGGCTGGCAGGCAGGCAGGGCACCAAGGCTGGCAGGGAGGCTGGCAGCAAGGCTGGAAGCAAGGCTGGCAGGCAGACATGCAGGCAGACATGCAGGCAGGGCAGGCAAGGCAGCCAATCCGTCCGGCAGCAGGTCTTTCCTGTGAATGGCGACCTGCTTCCAAACTCCTTCCGTTATATCTGCGGGGCTGATGCAATGCATCCTCCCCACATGCGCAATTAATGCAAGGCATCCATTAGGCTTCCGCTGTGCATCCGCTTCATCCGCTGTGCATCCACTCTGCATCCGCTATATCCGTTCCGCATCCACTTTGCTGAGCCCCCCCGGAAGCCCTGCAGATGCGCCATCCGCTCCCATCCACTTCCATCCGCTGGGCTTCCGTTCCGCATCCACTCTGCATCCGCCCTGCGTCCTCCCCATGTCTGTGTTATCCGCTCCGGTTATTCAAATTTTTGCCCCTTTTGAAAGCGGATAACAACGGATGGAACATTTTGTTCGTCCCCTGTGTCCTTTTTGCATCTGTTGGCCGGTGTGACATGGGCTTAAGTCACTTTTTTCAGTGCTATTGTAAAGCCCCTGTCACACTGCACCAATGGATGGAAAGAGGATGTAAAATGGAGAAAAATACTTGCCATCTGTTGGTTAACGCGATGCAATTGTTCTGTATTCACTGCGTCTGTTTTTCATCCTCTCTATCCATCCAGCATCCGTTGACTGACATTTCATCTGCTCAAAAAGTTTTGAGCTGCACAAAACTTTTTGAGCGGAAAATGCATCCAACACGTCTGTTCTGCATCCGCAATGCATATGCAGAACATCCGTTCTACATCCGTCGTCATCCGTTACGCGTCCGCTATATCCACTAGGCATCCACTGCGCATCTGCGCAACTTGCATCCATTCCAGCGGAAAATGGATACAGGGAGGAAGTGAAATGGACACGGAATGGACACGCAGCGTTAATAGCACAGATGGAGAAAGGATGAAAGTGGATGCAGATCACATACAAAGCATTAAAATGGAAAAAACTTTCACAGAGGGGACGTATCTCGGATATTTAGGGTGTGTGGAGGATGTCTAGAGGATGCAAAAGGACACAGAGTGGAAAACCTATATTTCCTATAAAAAGGGGGAGCAACTCACCTGCATCTCACTTTCAGACCAGCAGCCCTGCTGTGCAGACCTCTTCAGCCTTCATCTTGCTCTTCCTCTTCCACAGCAGCCAGTCATCTCCACCATGGATAGTCACACACTCCTTTTGGTAGCCACCATCATTGTACAACAGTGCGAAGCCATCTACAGGCTCTTTCACCTGTTCTACGTGAAGAAAAGGAGGCAGTCAAGAAGTGTCTGGGTCCGAAGATGGATCGGGAGAAGAGCAGAGTACGGACTGGATAACAAGCTGATGGTGGAGCTGAGGAATGAAGACCCTCGTGCATTCCAGAACTTCATGAGGATGCCTCCAGCCATGTTTGATGAAGCTGTGGAGAGGCTGAGACCCAGGTTGACCAAGCAGAGAACCAACTTCCGGCCTAGCCTGGACCCTGGGTTCAAGGTGGCACTGACTCTGCGCCACCTGGCCTCATGGACCACCTACAGGAGCATGTAGTATGGCTGGAGGGTGCCACACAACACCATCAGCATTGTGGTCAGAGAAATGGTGCAGGCCATCATCGATGAATACCTGGAGGAGCTCCTCCAGTGCACCTCCACTGAAGAAGGCTGGAAGAAAGTTGCAGAGCAGTGGTATCAGAAGTGGAACTTCCCCCACACCGTTGGAGCCATAGATGTCAAGCACGTGGCCTGCAAAGCTCCAGCCAAATCAGGGTCCACTTATTTCAACTACAAGGGCATCTTCAGCATCATCCTCTTCGCCATGACCGATGCTGACTACAAGTTCATGTACATCGATGCTTCAGGCAATGGGTCAGGTTCAGATGCCCAGGTATACAATGCCAGTGACCTCAAGGAGTGGCTGGAAGGCAACCTCATCATGGGCTTCCCAGATCCAGATCCCCTGCCTAACGACATGCAAGATGTGCCCTACTTCATCGTGGGGGATGACACCTTCTCCCTCAGAACCTACCTTATGAAGCCCTACACTTCCAGATGCCTCACCTGTGAAGAGAGGATCTTCAAGTACAGGCTGTCCAGGGCAAGGCGGGTGGTGGACAACGCCTTTGGCATCCTGGCCAACAGGTTCCAGGTACTTCTCACCACCATGAAGCATCACCCAGATACCATGAGGAACATCGTGGAAGCTTTCTGCATCCTGCACAATCTCATGCGCACCCGCTACCCAGTG
This sequence comes from Laticauda colubrina, assembly GCA_015471245.1. Lineage (NCBI taxonomy): Eukaryota > Metazoa > Chordata > Lepidosauria > Squamata > Elapidae > Laticauda > Laticauda colubrina. The sequence continues at coordinate 10,019 of BLBF01012327.1, read as the reverse complement.
TTGCAGAACAGGCTTGTGGACCTCCAACAAGGCAATGGGGACATGGAGCCTGGTGAATGGAGGCAAGGCTGAAACCTGATAGATACTGTGGATGTGCAAGGCCCCAACAGAGCTTCACGTGAAGGGAAGAAGCAGCGCAACTTCCTGAATCACTGCTGCAACTCCCAGCTGGAGCAGTGGAGTGGCAAGACAGGATGCTGGTGGCTAATGGATGCTTCCTTCAGCCTGTCTCATCACACTGATGAGATTGGGCCATGTATGTTGAGTGGCCTTACAACGAAAAGGGCATTTAATAAAGAGTTGTGTTTTTGTTGAAATGTGTGGATGAATGATTACATTGATATTGATAATAAAGGGTGTTAAGCCTGGGTTCCCCAACCAGGGTTATGGAGACAAGCTAAACAGAATGTGCAGCGTTAGTCAGATAGGCACACAGATAAATGAGTGAGCTAAGCATGTATGTTTATTAACATACAGTAAAAATAACAGATACGCTTGTGCTATCAAGAATATAGTTTATTCCATTATAAGTTAATAGCATAGTCAAATAACAGTCCAATAGTCATGTATCATGTAGTCAGTCCATTCAGGGATATTCAGTTAGCAAAGTCCATGTAGAATATCCTATGTCAGTTCACTTACAAATCAGTCCTTTGTTGTCTCTCCCGTTCGAGCAATGCAGTCTTGATTCCAAGCAGTAATCAGGGATCATCAAAGCCAGAGTGAGCAAGCTGTAGTCTTGCTACTTTTAAATTGTTTTCATAACCACTCCCTTAATTACTATCCCACAGTTAAAGCTGCAGACACTTTAACATACACAATTATGAATCATAGTTATTATTTCACCTAAACCAGTTAGGGTAAACAATGTTATCCCTAACAAAGGGCCATAGGTGTGGCACCTGGGAGGATAGGCCATACAGTCCCACTATGCTTGCACTGGAGGCTTATCTATCCCACAGCTATTACCCATCCCACTGCTATCCTGACCCATCCCACAAGCATGCAAAGGCTTAAACCATTTATAAAAGTTTCCACCAAGATTTTATTTCCTGAATTAAAAAGAACTGAACCAAGTGTGTGAAACAAAGACAAACTTTATTAATAACAAACTGTAAAAGCAAAAGGAACCAAGAAAAGTGTCCCAAGCAAAGATAAAGTCAACAGGTAGCAACCCAGTCTCTGGCACTCTTCTCAGTCAGTCTGAGGTATTCCCATGGTCTCAGGGGTGAAGGGTCCAGGTGTTGTGGAGGTGGCTGCTGCTGGAGTGCTGGTCTGAGGTGCCATTGGGGTGCCTGACCCCAAGAGGACAACAGGGGATGGTGTGTTGAGGAAGCTCTCAGAGATCTGGCTCAGTCCTGTGATGCTGAGAGCCCCTTCCTCCAGGTTATGGGGTTTCAGGCCCAAGACTGATGACAGATGTTCTGAGGCTGGGCTTGGCTGTTGGGTGGAGGGAGGAGGAATGTAGTGAGGCTGTCTGGTCTGCAGCTGAGCGAGGTGAGGCGTCGGTGGCATCTTTGGCATTGGTGGCATCGGTGGCATCAGTGTCATCTGTGGCGTCTGTGTCATCATTGGCATCCGTGGCATCTGTGGTGTCTGTGTCATTGGTGGCATCGGTGGCTGGACTGGGAAGGGCTGCCTGTGATGCTGGAACTCCTGGTAGCCGTACCCTTGGTAGGTGAGTGCCTGTGGAAAGCCTTGCAAGGGCAGTGACATCACCTGGGGTGGAGGAGCAGACCTGGACTGGGTGGGAGCAAGTTCAGCTGGGTCTGGAGGGTTGTGCAGAAGACTGGTGATCCTGTCCTTGATCACCTTGTACTGTGATTCCGACATGTCCAGGAGGGTCTGGTTGATGTAGGTGAGGAAGGGCTTGCGGTTTGAGGATGGGATGTCGGTGTGTACCAGCTGAGAGAGGAGATCTACGCTGCTTCTGATGGTGTCCCTCATCTCCAGCAGGACAGTGTGGCTCTGCCCCTCTGGTCTGCCTCTCTGCCTGCTTTCGGTGGAGGTGGAGCTGGGGGTGGGTGTGGGTTGGTCTCTGGTGGAAGCGCTGTCCCCTTCCTCCAACTGCGTCAGAGAGTCCTCCATGCGCTCTACCATGGCGAGTGCAGCTGTCAGGGGGGGGGGGTCTCCATCGTGGAGCGCTCCAAAGACACCTGCCTGGACACAGAAGCTGACTCTTGGCCAGAAGAGGACTGGGTCTCTGCGGGCTGCCTGAGAGAGAGGGTTGTCAGTGGGGCTGCTCCTCAGTGGCAGATCTCACCTTCCAAGAAGCTGCAATTGGCCATCACGTAGGTCTCCCGGTCTGTCAGCTTGCCCATGGCCTGGCCAGATTTCTTCAAGTGCAGCTTCCCATACCAGGTGTGCATGTGCTTCCACCATCCGAGGAGCACCTCCGCAGTGTAGCCCATTCTCTCCGCCTTCTCTCTCCAAGCTGCCTGCTTCCTTTTGGTATCTCGATAGAGCCTGTGTCCCTTCCGCCAAAGATACTCATTCTCTCTCAGCCATTCCAGCATCTGATCCTCATGTTCCTCTTCCATGGAGTATTGCCTCCTCTCCCGTTCTCGCATATGCCTCTTCCTCCCTCTGGCAGGGCCATCTGGGCCCTCATCAGAGGGACTTTGAGATTGTAGGGGCTGCTCCACCTCACCACCACCACCACCAGCAGCAAGAACAACAGTGGCAGCAAAAGCAGGACCATCAGGAACAGCAGCACCAGCAGCACCAGCAGCACCAGCAGGACCAGCAGCACCAGCAGCACCAGCAGGACCAGCAGCACCAGCAGCACCAGGATCATCAGCAGCAAAGTAAGCATGAGCAGGACCAGCAGGACCAGGATCACCAGCAGCAGAGTAAGCACAAGCAGCACCAGCAGGACCAGAAGGACCAGCAGCAGCAGCAGCAGCAGCAGCAGCAGCAGAGGAAGCCCCAGCAGAGGAAGCCCCAGCAGAAGCAGAGTCAGGGCCAGGAGGTGTGATGGTGGCCCTGTCTTTCTTGCCAGGGCTGGCAGTAGATGGCAGAGGCTTTCTCTTCTTCCCCATGGTTGTTGGCTTGCTGGCTGGCTGGCAGGAGCTTTGTCTGGCTGCAGGTCTTTCCTCTGAATGGTGACCTGCTTGCGAGCTGCCTCCTTATATATCTGCGGGGCTGATGCAATGCATACTCCCCGCATGTGCAGTGAATGCTCTGCATCCGCTATGTATCTGCTAGGCATCTGCTAGACATCCGTTCTGCATCCGCGTCATCCGCTACACATCTGCTCTGCATCCACCCCCTCCGCTGCATGTCCACTTTGCTGTTTCCCCCGGAAGCCCTGTGGATGTGCCATCTGCTTCCATCTGCTAGGCTTCCGTGGAGCATCCGCTGTACATCCGCCCTACGTCCTCCCCCCGTCCATTCCTCTCCATTGTTATCCGCTCTGGTTATGCAAATTCAGGGCACTTTTGAGAGCAGATAACAACGGATGGAACATTTGCTCATCAGCTGTGTCCTTTTTACACACTTTTTGCATCAGTCAGCCTATGTGACAGGGCCTTAACTTTGAATGGTCACTCCACACAAACAAAGTACCAGCCATGAAGGGGAAAAAAACGCCAGAGAGGTTCCTGAGACAGGAAGTCTAGTCCTGCTAAGAATGTAATAAGGGTTAACAGAGAGGCAGTTTCTGTAAGCAACACCAGAATGTTTCCTTCCTGCTTTCCTGATAGGATTAGGCCAGTAATTTCTTCTAACAACCGTTTCTCCAAACTGCTTAGAATGTTAACAACAGGTTCTAGCAAATAGGTGCGACCTGGGAGAATCCCAACCTTGCCAAGGACCCTTTAGGATAGATATCCTCTGAGTTCAGTATCGAATCATGATCGTGAACCTATGGCGTGCCAGAAGTGGCATGCAGAGCCATCTCTCCAGGCACGCCAGCCATTGCTCATTTCTTTTCTGGGTTCCAGTGTGCACATGCAGCTGGAGGCATCAGAAATTGGAAGAGCACTGGAGAGCTCTTCAAATTCCCTCTCCTCCATGCATGAGTGCTCCCATTTCACACTTGATACTGAAGAGGTTTACCAACACTGGTATACAATATTAAGAAGTGCCAGCTAAATGGACACAGGAAGCAGGCCCAGAAACATTAACTGTTTTATTTTTTTATCTCTAATGATGTAGCTTTCTGTGAAGGCTTTGCTCATAACACTGGAAATCTTTGGGTGCAAGAGCTTTCCCCAGTTTGAATGACTGTAGAAATTTATAGAGAAACAGAGATAGAAGGAGAGGCAAGGCAGACAGACAGACAGACAAACAATCACAGAGAGAGAGAGAGGGAGGGAGGGAGGGAGGGAGGGAGAGAGACAGAGACAGAGACAGAGACAGAGACAGAGACAGAGACAGAGACAGAGACAGAGACAGAGACAGAGA
>BLBF01012326.1:3040-27164 GCA_015471245.1 Laticauda colubrina | reverse complement strand
AAACATACAAGCTTAGCTCACTCATTTATCTGTGTGCCTATCTGACTGGCGCTGCACATTCTGTTTAGCTTGTCTACCTAACCCTGGTTGGGGAACCCAGGCTTAACACTCTCACATGACTCATATATTTGCCTTTATCTTTAAAAAGGATTTATAAATAAGATGGGATATGAAGCTTGATGGGGATCTGTAGGACCACAGGTGTTATGTAATTTACTCCTATCCCAATTGCTCCAGTCATAATGAGTGAAAAATATCTTCTCTAAGATTTTATATTACTGTCTGGCTGTGAAAGCAGTATCTTGAGTAATTGCTGGATAAGAGTAATTGATTAACTTCAAAGTTGCAATTAAGAGGTCACTTCTACTTTATTGCATAACCATTTTTAATAAAAATATTAACATTATAGGTGAACCTTTTTTTTTCAAATGCACACGCACAAGTTGTATCTCTCTTAAAATGGTTCAGGCTATGATATCTCCATGTGTGCATCATCAGAAAGCAGATACATGCCTTTTCCCCCTCTTTGAAAATACAGTTGCATTCTTCTGCAAATGAACAGCTTGACAGAAGATGAAATTGTACCACTGGGAAAGCAAAGACATGGCTTGGCATTAATTGTGGCAAACAGGATTGGGAAACAAAGCATCTGCACATTTGTAAACAGGTTAGGAAGTGTAGTAGCAGCTTTGGTTTATAGTCACAGAGATTCACTAAGCATTAAATGATATGTATATATGTCCAGTTCATGTTTTGATTGGAAACGATAAATGTCTTTATTTATTTTCCTTGCTGTGTGAGCCATTCATACTTGATATTTTATTAAGTTTCCATTGTGGATATATAATAAGCCATTAATTTCGCCATTGCTGTATATTCTCCCAATCAAATATCATCAGAATTCTATCTTTTTTCTGGTTTTGGACAAAGTTTATACTGGGAGCCATGGAATTAGAAAGTATTTCCAAGCTCTTAAAGTGATTCCACTGTGGGTCATTTAACTAGAATGCAGACAAGAGGGAGTGTTTTGTGTGTTTGTGTGTGATTGTAATATGGCTGCCATTTCAACATATAAAATCAACCTTCAGCAACTTCATATTTTATCTTTCCTTAAGATTGCTTTATTATAAAGTTGATTTTATTAATGTGTTAAGTGTAATTGCATATACATTTGCACTGTGATAGAGAATGAACATGTTAGTAAATCCTTAATTAGGAGATACCATTACTGCTTAATAATTCTTATTAGATATTGTTTGCTAGGTGGGGTTCTGGTTGTCATTGCCACAGGAACTAGACAATACCAAAATATAGCATCTAATAGAAGAGCATATATATATAACTCAGGCTTAAAGTCTGGAGGACTTGGTGCTCTCTGGGCTTGGTTATTTGCTTGTAGACATTTCATTATCTGACTACCTCGGTCAGAGAGCATCAAGGACTGCATGTAGCATCTAGCCAACTCCACCCATTTGTTCCTTATTATAAAATATTTGGACTTGTGGGTCATTGACACTATTTAAACACTATTTTAGCATACATTATATATGGGAAAATATTTTGATCTTAAAAATTTTGATGTTACATTCAGCTATAGCTTTGGTAATTTTTTTTGAGGAATTATATCAAGCAAGGGGTTTTACTAAAAGAATTATTATGATAAATTACTCAAGTAATAGTCTGGATATAAAAAACTAACACTACTCATGAATTCAAAAAATATCCATTTTTGAAAAGGCCATTTTTATTTATAAATATTGATGAATTTCTTTTTTGCATAGGCTTCATGAGATATTACAGCAATATATTATTATTCTCTGTAAATTAAGAACATTGATAGAGAGTTTCAGTGCTTGGCATGTATTTGGTATATTGCAGTTGGCTTATGTTATTTTTCTTTTTTTTCCTTTGGTGAGGGTTGCATTGCTTTTTCCTATTCTTGTTGTTATTCTTTTGTTTTTAAAAATGTGATTAAATAAAATGAAAAATAAAAACTAACATACTCTCATCAAACATACATTATAGGGTATAAATTCTCTTCTACCTCTACTATTCTTACATTCTGGGAATTGTAGTTCAGTTCTTCTAAAGAATAATGATTGTTTATTATTGGTTTATGGACACACTTTATAATTAGAGATTTCTGCGACCTTTGAATACTCTGAATTATTTATTTGTTAACAATGTAAAGCTTAATGTATAGGTTTGGCTTTAGCAAGTGGTACACTGATGTACCACTTCATAGTGCTTTCTAGCCCACTCTAAGCTGCCCCCAATAACCTGGTTCCTCATTTTGCCAACCTTGGAAGGATGAAGGGCTGAGTCAACCTTGAACCAGTCAGAACTGAACTGCTGGCAGTTGGCAGAATTAGTCTGCAATGCTGCATTCCTACAGCTGCACCATTGTGGTTTTTTAGAACATTTGCAAATATTTATAAGCAGTAGAAGTATGAAATGCAACTTATATTGCTTATAAATATTTGCAAACATTCTAAAAAGCCACAATGGTGCAGTGGTTAGAATGCAGTATTGCAGGCTAATTCTGCCAACTGCCAACTGCCAACTTACCTTTGAGTGGGTTCAACTCAGTTCCAGTAACAAATTATTCCATTATCCTAGTTGTACCATAGATGAAGCATTATCATTGTTGCTGTTAAGAGTGTAGGGGTTCATCTCTTTCAAAAAACTTGCACAGTCCTAGCAGGTTGAATGAGGGCAGGCAATCCGGCAAATAAACTGGTCTCAAATAATGTGAGGTCTTATGTATTACAACAAATATATTGAATTAATCCTGGATAACAAAGAATAACCAATTTAGCTGCCTAAACCTAAACTTAATATAATATCTTCTATAAGTCCCACTGCCACATAGGCTGCTATTTTCAGAGGCAGTAACAATTTATGGGCTATTTTCAAGGGCCATTCCATTACTAGTATATGTAGCACCAGTGCCAAATCTCTCTTTGTCTCTTCCAAGAAAGGGTGTGATTACTTTATTAGTCATCAGTCTGTGTCATCAATGTAATATGACTATCCAGATCACTGTAACTGGCATTTTCTGCACACAAATGTATGTATATAGAATGAGCATGTAATCCTTCTTCCATCAAGCTGTCAATGAGATTTCTAGAGCATAATTTAAAAAATAGAACTTTTAATTTTACTTTATATTATTAATTGGGAGAAGAAGATAAAACCTTAGGGAGTTGATATATGTATTTAGCTTTTTATTCAGCCACAATTAATGTAGTGATTTCTCACTCCTTATGTTTAGATGACTCAGAATTCCCTGCCTGTAGCTTGAACAATATATTCCTTGACATCAGATTGGAGAAAAAATAACACCAAATAGGATTAAGTTTCAGGATTCTTTAATTTCTTAAGACATACATGTGAAAATTGCTTACAAAGTAAATAGTGTCTTAGAAAGAACATTTCACTACTCTATAAGAACAATCAAGAAAAGAAATAGTTTCTAAGAAACTATTTAAAGTAGTTATTGGCCCAGTCATAGAATATTTAATCTCTCTTTGTTGTTTAAAAACAACAGGAAACTATAGCATGAGTATTTAATACATTGAATTTCCTTGTTATGGATGTGGAAAACAATAATGACTAATCAATTAATTATTCAAGCATACAAATTTGGATTGTCTTTGATATTAGTAAAAGAGACTTATTACCTTATTTCTACTCTGCTGCTACTGAAGCAACTTTTCTTTTAGGTGTTTATGTATTTCAAAACATAATGCACATACATTATAATGTTCATTGACATATAGAAAACACAGCATCTACAATGTCAACATGAAAATGTGGATTGATCTGAGATTATAAATGTTAAAATTGGTGGCAAATAAGTGAAATTCACAACCATAATCCAAGGGTACCAAAAGTGATGGTGGAAGAATAAGTGCAGATATATTAATGCAGGATCATAGAAGATGCTAGTGTTTGATCAAAAATAGAAAAGGATGCAGATGGATCCTCTTTTAACTATTCTTGTATACATCAGCTTTCTTTCTGTTTCCAGTCTATTCAAGAAGGAACATAAAATAGTCCAAGCTATTTGCATTGTGTATGGTAATCTTAGATTCCACGGCTGAAATCTCAGAATTGCTTTACATTACAGATAATCTCACATAACAAGGAAAAACTATCCATTTCACAAAGTTTGCCCTAAGCTATAAGAACTCCCAATTTTGCTTATTATGTTAGACACTTGGTGATAAAAGGTGAACGAAAAACAGCAAGCATATTATTTTGTTTTTTATCTGTATCTGCAATGAAAAATAAAACTTTCCAGTGCAAGAACTGTTTTTCTCAAAGCTTTCAATATCCAAGGATGATATTTAATTAAGTAGAAGTAGAACTAAGTAGAAGATAAATATCAAAAAGAAAATTATATGTGTTTGTGTATATGTATGCTTTCCATGAATGGGTAGAGCATTTTACTCAAAAGTTTTGGTAAAATGACTTCTTTAATTATGATCCTCCAGATATATTCCTCTTAGTCATTAATAAATTAGAAGTAACACATACTTCCAATCAAATGACTAATTGGGAAGATAAATTTATTTTACCAATATAGAAAAACACATTTATTAGCACTATGAAGGGTACAAAAAACCCATTTCTGTTACCCAGACTTTAATGTGTAATTCATATCTAGTATCATTTCTAACTGGTGGGAACTCAACAACTATGTGAAGTTAGTCCTGTCTAAACCACGGATAGCAGGCCATCAAGGACCACTGCTCATAGACCACTGCTATAAACTAGACTGGGTGTTGAAAAACATCCCAGACAAAAGTAATGATAAATACACCTGATTTATTTTAAAAAACCTACACAGGAAAATTCATTTAATCAGTAGAAATTGAAATTGACTCATAGGAATCTTTCGCCCTTTTTATGATCTGAAAAGCAGGATTTCCAACTGTAATTTCAGCCATAATTCATTTTAGCTACTATGTCCATTAGTGCACAGTCACTTAAATATGAGCTAGCAGTGTGCTGTGGGTGGTTAACATGAAAGGCTTATCTGCTGGAAAACTAGCAACCCAGATTCAAGATCTGAGCACCATGTGATAGAGTGAGCTCCTCTCCTTGCTTGAGCAACTTCCAACCTATCAATTTGAAAACATGCAAGTAGATAAATAGGTACAGTGGCAGGATTCAATTTTTTTTTTTCATACTGGTTTTGTGGGCCTGGCTTATTTGGTGGGCATGGCTTGGTGGTCATGTGACTGGGTGGGCCTGCAACTGGGTGGGTGTGGCCAACTCAATGTCACTGACACCGAGGAATGCTTCACCTGGCCCCTCCCCTCCCAGCCATTCCTTGTCACACCCAGCTTCAATGTAACTATAGTTCTGTAAAAATGTTCACCTTTTTTGACTTTATTATCTACAAACCATAGATATACTTTCATGAACCACTGAAAGGAGGAAAGGGATCACAAGCTTTGCCAAAGAGTGTGATAGGCAACAGGCTTTTAAGGGGCTGACAGAAAGGGCAGGGGGCAATGTATTTTCCAAAGCACCAGAAGGCAAACAAGAAGCAATGGATGGAAACTGAACAAAGAGAGAAGCAACCTAAAACTAAGGAGAAACTTCTGACAGTGAGAACAATTAACCAGTGGAACTGCCTGTCTCCAGAAGTTCTGGGTGCTCAGTCACTGGAAGTTTTTCAGAAAAGACTGGATAGCCATTTATCTAAAATGGTTTAGGGTTCTCCCCAAGGTCCCTTCTAAGTGTTATTCTGTTATTCTGACACCTTTCCCGGGACCTCTACTCAGAGTTTAGCATCCTCAGTTTTCCTGTCTGAGTAGCGGGGTGAACTAGAAGACCTCCATAGTCCCTTTCAACTCTGTTAAACACACGTGCATTTATCCTCTGGATATATAAACCCTGAAAAATACCTGGACAAAAGAAAGGCAGTAAAATCACTCTAAGTGTAGGGACCGTGTAAAGTATTAATATATGATAAATAATGGAACAATTAAAAATAATAGCACAGAGGTTTTTTTTCTCTCTCTCACTTCCTTCGTATTTCTTTTTCTTTCTTTCTATTTCTTTTTCTTTCTTTCTCTTTCTCTCTCTCCCTTTCTTTCTTGCTCTTTCTTTTTTCTTCCTATTTCTTTTTCTTTCGTTCTCTTTCTCTTCTTTATTTCTTTCTCTCCCCTTCTTTCTTTCTTCCTATTTCCTTTTCCTTCTTGCTTGCTCTTTCTTTTTTTCTCTTTATTTCTTCTTCTCCCTTCCTCTTTCTCTCTCAAACACACACCACTCTCTCCCTTCCTATTTCTTTTTCTTTCTTTCTTCCTTCCTCTTTCTTTCTTCCTTTTTTCTTTCTTTTTCTCCCTTCCTCTTTCTTGCTCTTTCTTTCATGCTCTTTCTTTGTTGCTCTTTCTTTCTTTCCCTTCCTTCCTTCCTTCTTTCTTCCCTTCTTCCCTTCTTCCCTTCTTCCTTCCTTCTCTCTCTCTCTCTCTCTCTCTCTCTCTCTCTCTCTCTCACACGCACGCACGCACGCACACACACACACACACACATACACACACCAAACTCTCTCTTGTAACACACACACACCTGGTCTGGGAAGAACTGATCCAGCGAGTTCCAGAGCAGCAGGCAGTGGGAGAATGAAGAAAGCAGCAGCCCGGAATGTCCATCCGCCCTCCCTTTTGGAGCACCACAGCCAGGGGGGCATCACTGCATCTCCATGAGGGTCACCTGCTCGCCCATCCACCAGCTGGACTGGCCAGAAATGGCATCCCACCTTGGTCTCCTCTTGCCTGACCACCAGCTTCTTGATGGGAGGAGAGGCTGCTGGTTGGAGTGAGGGGAACCACAGTGCTGGGCTCCAGTGGAAGCAAGTGCCAAGGACATAGCTAGAATTGGAATAAAAGGCTGTGCAGCTGTGGCAACACCTGGCAGATTGGATGAACAGGCGTGAATGAGGCAATGGCTGCTCTCACATCAAGAAGTGAGAGTGAGTGATTCTTTCAGCCAGAGAAGTGCAATCTTTTCTTCCAATTCTAGCTATGCCCTTGGCACTCACCACCATGGGAGCCCAGCACTGCAGTTCCCCTCACTCCAACCAGCAGCCTCTGCTCCTATCAAGAAGCCAGTGGTCAGGCAGGAGGAGGCCAGGGTGGGGGAGGCCTGGCAATGCCCAGGGATGGCAGGGGAAGGCCTGGCAAGGCCCTAGGTGTGGAGGGAGGTCCAGTGAGGCCTGGCCTCCTGAGCAGTGTGGGCAGTCCTAGCAAGGCCCTGAGCAGCGGTGGGAGTCCTGGCAAGGAACCCAGGCAACAGGGGGAGGCCTGGCAAGGATCCAGGCATCAGGGGGAGGCTTGGTAAGGCCCTGAGTGGTGGGGGAGGCCCAGTAAGGTCTGCAGGTAGTGGGGGAGGGGCTAGCATGACTTGCAGGCTTACCTGTGAACAGGCAGATCAGGGCTGCTCAGTTGGGGCTCAGGCACCAGAAACTCAGGATAGAAAGGTAAGCCACAAGGACCCAGGGTGCCGTATAAGAGGGGAGTGACTGACCAGGGTGAGCGGCGGATGGGTGAGCAGCATGGGTGAGCATCAGGTGGGTGGAACAAGTGAGTGAGTGGTGACCGGGCGACCAGGTCAGGGGCATGGCCAGCCAGAAGTTACAACTGGTTCGGCGACCCATGCCAAATTGCTGCTACCAGTTCCCTGAATTAGTGTGAACCAGTTGAGTACCACCTCTGAATAGGTCCCATTTTTGTGGGAAGGTAACAGTGCTCTATGACATCATGCTGGGTGTATGACCACAAAAATGGCTTTGAACAGTGCTGGCTCAATGATGTTGAAATGTAGATAATCTCTCACACACAAACACACATACACACACACACAGAGTCAGCAATGACCAGTGGAATAAAATCCACAGGGACTCCTATTGTGCTACAGTTGCTTAAAAAAGCCAGTGCAGGCTGCAGTAACAGAGGGATTGAATCAAGATCATATGAAGTGTTAATACCATTTTATAATGCCTTGGTAAGAGCCCACTATTGCAATATTGCATACAGTTTTGGTCGCCACAATATAGAAAAGATGTTGAGACTCTAGAAAAAGGCAACAAAGATGATTTAAGAGAGTGGAGGCTAAAGCTAATGAAGAATGCAACAGTGGCCAATATGTGTAGCCTGGGTGTAGGATGAAGGTGAAAGTTCATTCTCAAGCTCAAAAAATGAACTTTCACCCTCATATGAAGAATGGTTGCAGGAATTGGATATGTCTGGTCTAATGACTAGACCTGATGAGAAGAAAGGACTCACTGCAGAAGAGCCAAATGCTAGGAATGATTGACGGCATGTATTACTTAGATGTCATACACCTTGTATTTGGTTTAGACAAGTATTATTTCCATATATCTAGCTCCATATAAATCTTGATCACCTTGCATAATCATTCCATGTTGAAAGCCTATTCCTCAAAGTGGGCTTGAATGAAAAAAAAAATTCAAATCAATGCAATTTACAATTACTTTCTATTAATTAAACTTTAATTTAATACTCACCATGTATTAAATATTTTACCCTTCAGTCACATTACAAATTGCATTTCAGCAGAAACTTTGGCAAAGGCTCTGAAGAATGCCCAGAGCTTTCTAAGGCCCAAAGCATTCTAGGACAATGGGTTGTATGTCCCTGACCTAGAGTTAGATTTTAAGAAACTGCAGGGAGAAATAAATTTTCAGTAAAATAATTTCCTTTTGGCAATTCAAAACTCATCACAAAGGCAGAAAAGCAGCTGCTATGTTTTTAATAAACGTTTTATCCCCAATGTATTCCCTTTATCAAGGAGCAATATAAAATATAGTGCACAGATTAGAAAGTGCAAAATCATTGGGTATGCCTGTTGTATTTAAGATTTTCCTTGATAATCATGTCAAATACACCATGAAGAAGATATATAATTGGGGAGAGGAAGCTGGGCAGGAGACAGACATCACTGATGCATTTTGATTGTACTGACTACAGATCGTAAGGGTCAGTGTATCATTTTCCTTGGAACATGTTTGTTCACATATCTTTGTAGTGACATATTCCAAAGAGGAAGAGTTATGATAACTAGAGCTTAAGAAACAATTGACGAAACTGTATTTCAGGAATGATGTGGGTATATCACACTGTTTCTAAAATAAACTGCCACCTTCGTTGTTATGGCATGCTGAGCAGTTTAGAATAGGATAATATATGAGATCATGGCTAGTCTAGAGAAAAGAAAGATTGAAGCCCCTGTCCCACTGCACTTACATATGCAAAGAGGATGTAAAACATTAAAAAAAAGCTTGCCATCCATTGGAAAATGCAATGCATCCATTGTGTACTCACTGCATATGTGTATCATACACTCTATCCCTAGAGCATCCATCCACTGAGATTTCATCCACGCAAGAAGTTTTGAGCTGCACAAAACTGTTTGAGCAGATGAACTTTCCGCAACATATACGGGCAACAAACGTTCTATGTCCATTATCATCCATTAAACGTACGCTATATCCTCTCTGCATCCTCTGGCCATCCCCTCAACTCACATACGCTGCAGCTGAAAACGGAAAGAGGGAGGAAACAAAAGGTACACGGAACGTCTACACAGCTTTAGTAGCACGGAAATAGAAAGGATGTAAACATATGCATTTCATATATAAAGGATTAAAACGGACAAAATGTTTGTATCTGGGATGTATCTCATATATTTAGGATGTCTGCAGTATGTCTAGAGTATGTAGAAGGACACCTAGTGGACTATCGATATTTCCTATAAAAAGGGGGAGAAAATAATCTGGATCTCAGTATGAGTCCAGCAGCTGTGGTGTACAGACCTCTTCACCCTTGGTCTTGGTCTTCCACATCATCAATTGTTCTCCACCATGGATCATGACACAGTCCATATTGTAGCTGCGATCATTCATCACCAGAACCAAAACCTGTTCAAACTGTTCACCTTTTATACAGAAGGAGAAGAAGGAGATGTCCAAGAGCTGTGTGGGTCCGAGGATGGATTGTGAGAAGAATGGAGTTTGGACTGTATGACCAGTTGATGGTGGAGCTGAGGAATGAAGACCCTCGTGCATACCATCACTTCATGAGGATGCCAGCAGCCATGATTGACGAAGTTGTAGAGCGTCTGAGACCCAGATTGACCAAGACAAACACGAATTTCCATCCCTACCTGGACCCTGGATTGAAGGTGGCAGTGACTCTGCACCACCTGGCCTCTGGAACATATACAGAAACATGCAGTATACATGGAGGGTGCCACACAACAGCATCAGCAAAGTGGTCAGAGAAGTGGTACAGGCCATCATCGAAGAATAAATGGAGGAGCTCCTCAAGTGCTCCACCACTGAACAAGGCTGGAGGAAACTTGCAGAAGAGTGGTATCAGAGGTGGAACTTTCCCCACACCGTTGGAGCCATAGATGGAAAGCACGTGGCCTGCAAAACGCCAGCCAACTCAGGGTCCACTTATTTCAACTTCAAGGGCTTCTTCAGTATCATCCTCTTTGCCATGGTTGATGCTGACTACAAGTTCATCTACATCGATGCTTCAAGCAACGGGTCAGCTTCAGATGCCCAGGTATAAAACACTAGTGACCTTAAGGATGGGATGAAACGCAACCTCATCATGGGTTTTCCAGATCCAGACCCCCTACCCAATGACACACAAGATGTGCCCTACTTCATCGTGGGGGATGACGCGTTCTCCCTCAGAACCTACCTCATGAAGCCATACAGTTCAAGATACCTCACCCATGAAGAGAGGATCTTCAATTACAGGCTGTCCAGGGCAAGACGGGTGGTGGAGAACGCCTTTGGCATCCTGGCCAACAGGTTCCAGGTACTTCTCACCACCATACAGCATCGCCCAGAGACCGTGAGGAGGATCGTGGAAGCTTGCTGCATCCTGCACAATCTCATGTGCACCCGCTACCCAGTCTTGCAGAACAGGCTTGTGGACCTCCAACAAGGCAGTGGGGACATGGAACCTGGGGAATGGAGGCAAGGGCAAAACCTGATAGATACTGAGGATGTGCAAGGCCCCAACAGAGCCTCACGTGAAGGGAAGAAGCAGCGCAACCTCCTGAGACACTGGTGCAACTCCCCAGCTGGAGCAGTGGAGTGGCAAGACAGGATGATAGATGATTAATGGATGCTTCCTTCAGCCTGTCTCATCACACTGATGAGATTGGGCCATGTATGTTGGGTGGGCCTACAATGAACAGGGCATTTAATAAAGAGTTGTGTTTATGTTGACATGTGTGGATGATTGATTACATTGTTATTGATAATAAAGGGCCATAGGTGTGGCACGTGGGAGGGTGGACCATCCAGTACCACTATGCTTGCACTGGAGGTTTATCTATCCCACAGCTATTACACATCCCACAGGTATCCCTGCCCATTCCACTGCTATCTTAACCCATCCCTCAAGCCTTCAAAGGCTTAAACCATTTCTAAAAGTTTCCACCAAGACTTTATTAAAAAAAAAGAAATGAAGCAAGTGTGTGAATCAAAGATAGACTTTATTAACAACAAGCTATAAAACAAAAATGAGTCTCTGGCACTCCTCTTGGTCGTTCAGTCTCAGGGGTGAAGGGTCCAGGTGCTGTGGAGGTGGCTGGTGCTGGAGTGCTTGTCTGATCCCCCGCATCATCACCTCCTCCAGAAGCAGAAGCAGCAGAAGCTCCAGCCCCAGAAGAGCGAGCCCGTGCTACAGAAGCCCCAGCAGAACCAGAGTGAGGGCCAGGGGGCGGGATGGTGGCCCTGTCCCTCTTGATAGGGCTGGCAGCAGATGGCTGAGGCTTTCTGTTCTTCCCCATGGTTGTGGGGTTGCTGGCTGGCAGGGAGGCTGACAGGGAGGCTGGCAGGAACCAAGCCTGGCAGGAAGGCTGGCAGGAAGGCAGGCACCAAGGCTGACAGGAAGGCTGGCACCAAGACTGGCAGGAAGGCTGGCAGGAAGGCAGGCACCAAGGCTGGCAGGAAGGCTGGCAGGCAGGCAGGCAACAAGGCTTGCAGAAAGGCTTTCAAGCAGGCAGGCACCAAGGCTGGCAGGCAGGCATGAACCAAGGCTGGCAGGAAGGCAGGCACCAAGGCTGGCAGGCAGACTGGCTGGCAGCAAGGCTGGCAGGGAGGCTGGCAGCAAGGCTGGCAGGCAGGCATGCAGGCAGGGCAGGCAAGGCTGTCAATCCGTCCAGCAGCAGTTCTTTCCTCTGAATGGTGACCTGCTCCGAGCTGCTTCCCTTATATCCGCGGGGCTTACGCAATGCATTCTCTCCGCATGCGCAATTAACGCTAGGCATCCGTTAGGCTTCCGCTGTGCATCCGCTAGGCTTCCGCTCTGCATCCGCTTCATCTGCTGTGCATCCACTGTATATCCGCTTCATCCGTTCTGCGTCCACTTTGCTGAGGCCCCCCGGAAGCCCTGCGGATGTACCATCCGCTCTCATCCGCTTCCATCCGCTGGGCTTCCTTTCCACATCTGCTTTCCATCTGCTCTGCGTCCTCCCTGCGTCCGTTCCTTTCCGTGTTATCCACTCTGGTTATGCAAATTTTTGCCCCTTTTGAGAGCGGATAACAACGGAAGGAACATTTTTCTCGTCTGTTGTGTCCTTTTTACTAACGTTTTGCATCCGTTGGGCAGTGTGACAGGGCCTTAACTTTCTTAGATAAACTTTATGACTTTATTAAATAAGCAAAATGAACCAAGTAAACTGAATTAAGTGTGTTAAGCAAAGATAACCTTTATTAACTGTCTTAGGTAAACTTTATGACTTTATTAAAAAAGAAAAATGAACCAAGTAAAGTGTCTTAAGCAAAGATAAAGTGAACAAGTAAACAACTCAGTCTCTGACACTATTCTCAGTCACTCTGAATCATGTCCATGGTCTCAGCTGTTAAGCGGGCAGGGACTGTGGAGGTGGCTGTGGCTTGAGTGCTGGTCTGAGGGGATAGTGTGTTCAGGAAGCTCTCAGAGAGCTGACTCAGTCCCATGAGGTTGAGAGGCCCCTCATCAAGGACCTGAGATGTGAGGCCCAAGACTGATGACAGATTGTCCATTGATGGGCTTGGCTGTGGGGTGGAGGAAAGAGGAGTGTAGTAGGGCTGTCTGGTCTGAAGCTGGGTGAGGACTGGAGTCTGTGGCATGCAATGAACCTGGGCCTGGACAGGGAAGTTCTGTTTTTGCTGTGGGAAGTCCTGGTAGTCATAGCCTTGGTAGGTGAGAGGTTGTTGAAAGCCGTTGAAGGGCTGTGACATCGCCTGAGGTGGAGGAGCAGACCTGGACTGGGTAGGAGCAGCTTCAGCTGGGCCTTGAGGGTTGTGCAGAAGTGCTGTTATCTTCTCCTTCATCACCTGGTACTGGGCCTCAGGCAGGTCCCTAAGGGTCTGGCTCATGTAGGTGATGAAGGTGTGGCAGCCCAAGGATCCTCTGTCCAAGTGGACCAGTTGAGAGAGAAGTTCTGTGCTGGTCTTCATTGTGTCCTTGATCTCCAACAGGACACTGTGGTTCTGGCCCTCCAGTCTGCCTCTCTGCCTGCATCCTGTAGAGCTGGGGGTGGGGGTAGGGGTGGGTTGGCCTCTGGTGGCTGCTGCTTCTTCCTCCATTTGTGACAGGGGATCCTCCAAGCCTGCTGGTATGGGGAGTGCAGCTGTCGGGGGGCCCTCTGAAGACCCCTACCTGGACAGGGTAGCTGGCCCCTGGCTGGAAGAGGACTGGCTGTCTGTGGGCTGTCTGAGGGAGAGGGGTCTCAGAGGGGCTGCTCCTCAGTGGCGGATCTCACCCTCCAGGAAACTGCACTTGGCCATGATGTACATCTCCCAGTCAATGAGCTTGACAGCAGCCTGCACGGAGTTTTTGAGGTGTAGCTTGCCATACCAGGTGTGCATGTGCTTCCACCATCCCAGGAGTACATCTGCAGTGTAGCCCAGGCTCTTTGCCTTGTCTCTCCAAGCTGCCTGCTTCTTCTTGGTGTCCTGATACAGTCTGTGGCCCTTTCTCTACAGGTACTCATTCTCCCTCAGCCATTCCAGCACCTCATCCTCATGGTCCTCGGAAACGGTATACTGTTTCCTGTCTCCCTTCTCCTTCCCTTGCCTTTTCCTCCCTCTGGCAGGGGCTTCAGCAGGGCCTTCAGGGCCTTCAGCAGCAGGGCCTTCAGCAGCAGGGCTTTGAGGGCCTTGGGGCTGGTCCACCACCGCAGCAGCAGCAGCTTCAGAGTCAGTGCCAGGGGGTGGGATGTTGCTTCTGTCCTTCTTGCCAGGGCTGGAACGAGTAGGCATAGGCTTCCTCTTTTTCCCTGACTGACGAACCATGGTGTTCCTGTTAGATGTATGTGGCAGCATGTCTTTCCCTTGAATACTGACTGCATGTGTGCTGCATCCTTTTATATCTGTGGAACTGACACAATTCATACTTCCCGCATGCGCAGTGAATGCTTTGCATCCAATATACATCCGCGCAGCATCCACTTTGCTTCCTATAGGCATCCGTGATGCATCCCTTCATCTGCTATGCATCCGCCCCTTCCGCTATGCGTCCACTTTGAAATTCTCCCCTGGAACCCCTTCGGATGTGTCATCCGCTTCCATCCACTGTCATCCGCTAAGCTTCCAATGAACATCTGTTTAACATCCCCGCTACATACTACCCATGTCCGTTCTTTTCCATTCTTTTCCATTCTTTTCCGTTCTTTTCCATTCTTTTCCATTCTTTTCCATTCTTTTCTGTTCTTTTCTGTTCTTTTCCATTCTTTTCCGTTCTGTTTATGCAAATTTTGCCACTTTTTGGAGCTGATGACAATGGATGGAGCCACCTCCGAAATTTTGCTTGTCCGCTGTGTCCTTTATGCATACGTTTTACGTCCGTCAGCCAGTGGCACCTAGCCTTAATGGGTAACATGCTGGCAGTGTTCCAGTATTTGAGGAGCTTCCACAAAGAAGAGGGGTCAACTTATTTTCCAAAGCCCCAGAAAGCAAAAAATGGATTGAAACTGATCAAGGAAAAAAGCAACCTAGAATTAAGGAGAAACTTCCCAACAGTCAGAACAAGTGAAGCAACTTGCTTTCAGAAGTTATGGGTGCTTCATCATCAGAAGTTTTGAAGATGAGCCTGGACAGCCACTTCTCTGAAATGGTGTATGGTCTCCTGCTTCAGCAGGGAGTTGGATTAGAAAACCTGCAAGCTCCTTTTCAGCTCTATTTTGATTGAGTGACTGATTGATATCAAGGTTGCCCCCCACAAACAAAATTAAACAAAACAAAAAACAGATAACCATTGAACAGGTACAAAAGACTTCCTTTGCTGCCATCTAGAGGCTATTTGAATCCTTGCAATCCATATACAGGTAGCCCTTGACTTAAAACAGCTCGTTTAGTGAGCATTTGAAGTTAAAACTACATTGTTGTATGACTGTTTTTCACACTTACAACTGTTGCAGCATCCCCATGGTCATGTGATAAAAATTCAGATGCTTGATAACTGGTTCACATTTACGACAGTTGCAGTGTCCTGCCGTCGTGTGATCACCTTTTTCCAATTTTCTCACAAGTGGTCAATGGGGAAGCCAGATTCACTTAATAACTGTAACAAGAAAGCTCATAAAATGGGGCAAAATTCACTGAACAATTGTCTCACTTAGCACCAGAGATTTTGGGCTCAATTGTTGAAGGTGAAGAACTACCTGTAGGGTGGCCCTATTTTCAGGTGACTGCTAACCTAAACAACCTGGTGGGCTTCAAAGAATACAATTTGCTCACATGTTGGATTATGATATAAAACTGAGCCACTGCTATAGGACTAGTGGAAGAGTTACTCTAAGGATAGTGTTGGGGCCACAGCCTGGCTCATTTAAAGCAACTTTCCTTCCTTCCTTCCTTCCTTCCTTCCTTCCTTCCTTCCTTCCTTCCTTCCTTCCTTCCTTCCTCCCTCTTTCTTTCTTTCTTTCTTTCTTTCTTTCTTTCTTTCTTTCTTTCTTTCTTTCTTTCTTTCTTTCTTTCTTCATTTATAACCATGAATCCATGTTGTCAATGGAGATTCTCATCCAGGTCATCATTGTCCCAAAGGTGCTTTTTCAAGAGGCAACTGAATTTTGTTATTTTTCTCTGAAGACATTTCACTTCTCATCCAAGAAGCTTCTTCAGCACTGAAGAAGCTTCTTGTATGAGAAGCAAAACATCTTTAAAGAAAACCAAGAAAGTCCAGGTACCTCTTGAAAAAGCCCCTTTGGGACAATCCATAGGCAAGACTTTATCTAGCCTGAGGCTGGAGTGGAAGGGAAGATAATTTGAAATAGGATTTCATTGTGAACACTGATGTGACAAAACCAAAGCAAAGCCAAGATGTTCATTGACCCTTCTACCTTTTGAGCCCATTTTTTTCCTGGGAGATACTTTGGGAGGTATAAAAGGGCAACAAGCAATCCATTGGTTATAGGAAACTTAGTCTTATCTAAATGCATTGGGTGTTTTCTTTTTTATTCTATTATCATCAAGGAGTTGTTATGAATAGTTTGTTCAAATTATTTATGTTTAGCATTTCAAACAGCTTGTTTCCAATAAGTAGATAAATCACAGCTCTCTTGGCTAAGAATTATAAAGATTTTTTGTACAGTTCACTGCCCAAGCACTTTTCAATTTATATTTCTGCAGATGGCCATATGTGAATGTTGAAAAATCCATCAATGTAACTTTGGTTAGCAGTAATTTGAATATTATGCAGAAAAAGCAAAGAACATTGAAAACCAGTGAATGAGACATGTTTTAAAATTAAATTTAAATTCAAAGAAATATTGGATTGTTATTATGGTACAGGATTTCTGAAGATTGTTACACCTAGCTATATTAAAGCAAGCATCTGAACTTCTAACAGAAATGTGCTATTTAGTAAGAGAGAGATGTTTTTTAAATAAAATTTTAAAAATGAAAGATGCATTTGTGTTCCTTCAGACCTGCATATATATTTTTTCAAATAGCCCTGAGAAATAAATTACAAGGTACTGTGATACTCTTGTTTTGTCTTTTTTTCCCCCCATCGCTGTTGTTGAGTGATAGCCTATGTTTAAGATGGCTGCTCTTCTAGACCACAGCTAATAAGCTTATGGGTAAAAAAAAAAACAATTAAAATTAATTATTGCAAATTCAGTAATAGAGTACATCAGTAGATTGTTAATACATTTATGGTGAATATATCATATTCCAGGTTACCAGTCTACCACCAGTTAGAAAAAATGACCACCCAAAAAAGAAGATCTGAGCTGATTAAAGAGTAGCCATGTTGTTGCCTTCCTGGCTGATCTAAGAATGTCTTATGTAGTAAATATATGAGAACTTGTAATGATTCCTCATATAGAACTTGTAATGATTCCTCTACTCCTGGCAATTTTTTTTAGCAAAGATGGCTATTCCCTGAACATATAAGAGGTAGCACTTATGGCTCATAAGATTTGGTTTTCATCCTCTAGGTTAAGCTCTTTCTTTGTTTGAGGATTTCAGCAAAATGCTAGTTTAGACTCACCTGTGGTTCTTAAATCCCTTTACTCTATGTAGTAATGTGTGCTGTCAGACAACTCTAACTCTAAAAGAAACAGGCAAAAAGGAGTCCTTGGTAAATTGCTGATCCCAGTCCTCTGTGGCTTACAGCCTTTTGCTGTTCATCTCTTTTCTACAGATGTTCACTTGATTAAAAAGTGAAAATGTGCCAACTGTTCTGATGCTTTCATGAAGGACACTTTCTAAAATTGATGTCATGACTCAGCATCCTTCAGCAACCTGAGCCTCACATTGCTCCTAACATAAATTTACTAGCAAATAAAGAGAAACCCATTTTGAAATGAAACACAATATAACCATCTGACAAGCAGTGCACTGTCCCTGCTCTGAATGTCAGGGACAAAAGCCTCACTGTAAATCTGATGAAAACACATTTTGTTGTTTTGCGCAGCTATCCCGCTGCCCTCTTGTTTTAGATTGGTATCATTACATACTTTTATCAGAGCAGCTTCTGGATGGAGCAGACTTATAATACTTTGAAGGTTTCACAGTTTTTTAGCATCTTTAAAAATATTCCCCTATTTCAGCCTGGCCTTTAGCAATAAGTAGGCGTGAAAAAATAAGGCTGAGTCTCTTTGTCATGCCCCTGCTGGAATTTGATTCTGAGGGAGAGGTGGAACAGGGAGTGGGAATGTGGCTCTGGTAGCTGTGGAGGAAACTAAGGAAGGGCACAGTCTGGCTGGGCATTCAGAGGAAGACCCAGGTCCACTCCCTCTTCATCCTAAGGCACGCAGGGAGGAACGGATAAGGGAGCAAAGTGGGTTACAGGGGAGAAAAAGACCCTGATTCCCTCCATTAGCTGCAGCTGGGAAAACAGGATAAAGAGGGTGTTTGCGCACAGCTTCTTGCTGGAAGCAAAGTGTGAATTATTTTGGTTTCTCGGGTCTTATCTGAGTTCTGACATCCTCCCAACTGTGAGCATTTCGGTATCTTTTGAAGTCTTCAATTCCTTATCCTGCACTGTCTCGTTAATTGCTGCAGCTGTGGTTTGTGTTGGTTTTTATTTATAATTTATATGTACTTTGGGTTCGGATGGAATTTCTTCCCTTTAGAAACTGTTCTTGGGAGAGCTTTTTCTCCATCTGAGAATAACTGGACATTGGGGGCCAAGTTGGGAGTATTAAAGGGACTTTACCTATTTTTGTGACTTTGTTGCTTTTGTGCCATGCCTTGGGTCATCACACTCTTCTACCAAACTGTGCATTTGGGTTTTTTATTAAAAACCTAGCAGAAAAAAATGTATTGGTCTCAGGCAGTAGTTCTTGGTGTCTTGGTCATAAAGCAAGCTTAAAGATGTTCTGCAGTCACATAATGTGTTTGTGAAAGGAAGTGCACCTGCTTTCTCCCCCACCACTGTTTGTTTTGTTATTATTTCTGAGCAAAGATGAATAATAGCTGGACTTCATTCCTACAAGCTTACTTTTCTCTTGGGATCCATCAGGAGTGAGTTACAGAGTTTGTGGTATGATCCTGTCACCCTGTCATTCTGGCTGTCTTTTGGTTAGTCCCTCTCTTGATTTAGCCTACTTGACAGTGTGCTTGTCGTGGAGAGAAAATGAAAGCAGGGGTGGCGGTAGGATGGACTATTCTAAGAACTATTCTGAGCTTCTGGAGGAAGTCAAGGTGAGTGGGACAACACAAATCTAATAAACAAATATTTCTACTGTATACTTAGGCTGGTCAACAATATGGATTCAAAGGGCAAATAAAATTCTGAGCACACATACATAGCATCTGTTGTGAACAATTCTGAGCAGCTGCACCACTCTTTTTTTCCTGAGTTTGCACAGTTGCTGTGCAATTCAGGGAAAAGGGATGTGATTAAAAGTGTTCCATACAGGTGCTATGTGCTTGTGCTCCAAATCATGGTTTGCCCTACAAATCAGAATCAATGACTGGTGGTAATATTCTCTTCAAAATATTATTTTCTTGATAATTTACTATAACATTTTGACCTTTCTGATATTGTTAGAAAGGTTCCCACCCGCCCCCATTCCTGCCTTCTAATAGGTTGGGAGAGATTAGAAAGAACCAAATAAATGAATTTTAGCATCCTGTAGTATCAGACTTGTTGCAAGTACTAGCTGGCTTTCTCCCATTAATTTTTTTACAGAACCAAACCAACACAAGGACAGACTTACCTACAAAAGTTCATGTTTTGGTAGGTGGAATATAGAAGCATGGGAAAAATAAGATCATATGAAATTATATTTCCTCAGCTACTTCACTTCTGCCAAGTAAAAGTAGGCAGTGAAAAATTAACAGATAACAGATAATCAGAATTGGAAGGTACTTTGTAGGTCATCTAGTCCAATCCCCTGCCCAAGCAGGAGACCCTACACCATTTCTGACAGATGGCAGTCCAATCTTTTCTTGAAAGTCTCAAGTAAAGGTGCTCCCACAACTTCTGAGGGTAAGGTGTTCCATTGGTTGATTGTTCTCATTGTCAGAAAGTTTCTCCTTATTTCCAGGTTAAATCTCTCCTTGTTCAGTTTCCATTCATTATTCCTTGTCTGGCCTTCAGGTGCTTTAGAAAATAGCTTGACCCCCTCCTCTCTGTGGCAGCCCCTCAAATATTGGAAGACCACTATCATGTCTCCCCTGGTCCTTCTCTTTACTAGACTAGCCAAGCCCAGTTTCTGTAACCGTTCTTCGTATGTTTTAGTCTCCAGTCCCCTAATCATCCTGGTTGCTCTTCTCTGTCCTTTTTCTAGTGTCTAAACATCGTTTTTGTAATGTGGTGAACAAAACTGGATGCAGTACTCTAGGTGCTGTCTTACTAAGGCTTTATAGCCTTAAATGTAATTAAATGTAACATGACTTTTTATGAAAGGGTTTGGAATGTGGTGAGTCATACTACTCATACAATTCACATTTCTATTATTTTGCATGACTTAATCTGGATTAATCAACTCCCTCTACTCACAATCAACTGTATTTGACCTGTCTGTTCACAAGTATGACTTTAAGAAAGTACTCTGATGGGTTTAAGATAGATAGAATTGTGTCACACAAATACACATTTCAGATGGCTGTTTTGCTCCATGATTGCACATGGTAGAAGGGAGCAACAGCTGTAACATGGATTTGTGAGGATAAGGGAAAGCAATCTTTCTTTCTGCATGTTTTCCTTCCCCTTTGACAGTGCTTGATGAGAAATTTTCCTTCTTTTTTAAAAACTACTCAGCAATATTACATCAGCCATGTCAGGTCTAATTTGGTCTCCAATAATTTGTTCCCCCTCCTTTCATAAAGAAGATAGAAAAGAACACAGAAAATATAACACCATGTAAAATATTAGGATTTTCCAGTAAATTTCATGAGTTTTTCTTTTCTTTTTTTTTTTGCATAGTCTACCTCTGGATTTTTGAGTGCAATATTTTCCCTGCACATTCATTCAATGGCTTGATATGCCAGCCTAATGTTGCTGTTAAGAACACTTCGCCCACACTGTGTTATTTCTTCAGTTATACCAAATATACATTCACAGAAACATACACCTCTAATTATCTGTTTCTGAGCAATTTAAAATCAGTGTTCAGATTCAGTCTTTACAGGTATAGATATGTTTAATGTTCCTCTAAGGCTTTGATTGTGGCTGCAGCTCATTTACTACCTATTCCAAAAGTCCCTCTTTTTTTCTTACAAAATCCTAAGACAGCACAGTCCATTACTTGTGCAATGTGTTGAGAAGAAAATATGGCTGAGTCTGAAACAAATAGATTTCCTTTGTAAAGTAGGCATACTTTTGGTACTAATTCAGCTGAGGAACTGGAATATGTATTCACTATAAAAGAAATCTGAGAAATATACAGATATGAATACCATTGTTACATTCAGTGTGGAATCTAAGTGTGTCTTAGGTTAAAGATCCTTTCCCTGCCAGAGCAAATAAGGGGTCACCTGCCAACCATATAATTGCAAATGATGGAAGCTGTTTACAGGTGCAATCTAGGTAAAAGCTGTTTTCAGCTTTGAAACACTGTGTCTGTAATAAAACTATACTACAAAGAATAACTGCTAAGTATTACCATCTGAATGAGGAGTAATGATAGGTTATGGGATAGTAGGCTTAAATTATGGTGAAAGATGACAGTTTTACAAAATAAGTGCCCATCTAAGTGGATTTCCATGGAAGCAAGTCATATTTATTTCAATAGCACTCACTTTCTGACTGCTCTAAGAAGTACTACCTTAATTCAATAAAAAAAATCAGTAGCAGAGAAAACATATCTCATTTTCCAACCCATATCTACAAACTGGGTCTATCTGTCCAGCTCACAGTTTGATTTAGAGATGACATTCTCTCTCATCTCTTCCCTGATCCTGGATTCTTTTTGAAAAACACAATCAGTTTTGTTTGCCAGTACCAACCGACTGCACACACCTTGACTACCAAGAAGTAGAAAAAAGGTAGATGGTAGAATAATTCTTAGAGAATAGTAATTCTATTTGACTTGAGCATTCATCCATTTAACACTGGCTAACTGGTTGAAGTAGTTATATAAGTGAATTATTATTTTGGGTTTTCTGATTCTTGTCTGTAATGCATAAGCCTGTAGCATTTGGAAGAAACAATTTTCAGCTTCTGAATTCTGAATAAAATCTCGGATTTTAAGAGCCACTACAGATATAACTTACCAGCTACAGAGTGGTGGAATGCATTGAGCAGAACTAATATGCCTGAAGACAAAGAAGAAACTATTTTTATATATTTTGGCTTTGCTGAAGTAAATCATAGGGTAGAGTAAGGTAGGGTAGGATAGGACAGGACTAACTATCATTAGCAATGAGTCTTCAGGCTTCTCAGATGGCTTTATTGTCAGTGTGAGGCTGCCATTGCAAGTGCCAGATGTTGAAAGTTATCAGTCAATTTCTAGAAAAGAGATTGCACTTTTCAAAGATGGTAAAGATTAGTGAAAAAAAAATGTCAGTCTGGTTGGAAAAGTGTGTGGGGCCACACCTTTTTCCTTGTCTCAGTTTGAAAAATATCTGATGTCAACTTTACTATGTTGTACTACAACATGTCCCAGTTGCAATAAATTCTTATAATATTTTTTTCTCTAAGAGATGTACTGGATTTTCCCATAAGAATTGTTATGTAATCTTTCCTACTGATTGTTCTTCCCCCAAATTTCCAGATACAGGAGTGAGTACTAGATAAATTTCTCTAACTCCCAAGTGCTTCCAGTAATGCCCATAGACATCAATATAACTAATCAGCTTTATCAAGATTGCATATTAATTAACAGCTAGAACTTCTGCCATGCTGTGATGCCCTAAGCATATTTACATCCTGTTGCTACAAATAAACACATAAGGACAATAGGTATCATCTGCCAAGCTTCTTAGGTCACCTTCACTGCCCTCAGAACCTGCCTCTGGGTGTTATTTTTCCGTGGCAACAGAGCGACTGAACTGCCTTTTACACAACCAGTTCTGCAATGTTACCTCCTGCACTTAACATCTTTTCTGAGTTCCATTCTTCTTTTTCTTTTTCTTCATAACATTCAGACTCTTACTTCCCAAACCTTGTAAAGATTATATCTCATTTACCTATCCAGAAGACATAGCATTTAAAATAATCTCTTCTGTTACTCAAGGCAAAGTCAAAAGAAGAGAACATGAAACGAGCAAAGAGCATTGTTTCCTGGACATTTTCCAGCAGATCATCTCAACCTTTCCCAAAACAAGCTAATGCTTTCGCATTACCAACCATGTCACATGCCTCATTTAAGTTTCTTTTAGTGGTTTCCCTCAGGAGATAACGCTGGAATGAGACCTTGGGAGGTAAGGTTGACAATGAATTGTATTTAAAGCTTTGAAATGTCTTTTTGTAGCTCTATAAATGTGAAATAAATCATGTTCTATTTTCTTCTTTGTAAAGTCACTTGCACAAAAGAGTTCACTTCAGAATAAACAGTCAGTTGCTTTCAGTTCCTCCAGTCCAAATAGTAAAAGTCATGTAAATGTGAACCCACCAACATGAGCATCTGTTTAATTAAGCAATGACATGAGTATCATGCCATGGATGAGATGCAGAGCAGACAGATCTCAAAATGGATATCAGAATATTCCTTGCACTGAAATCCACCAAGAACATATTCCCAAATCATGCTAATGTTGTACATTAAAAAATTAAACTTTAATGTATATGTCCTGCATTTATTTCAGGTTTTTTTAGTCAATTGGTATAATATCAAGTATCTGCTAGTAGCAGTAGTTTGGATACTGTTATCAAACTACAGTCTTCTCAGAAAGACTTAACTGGATTTACCTCAAAACTTTCTACCACAATAAAGATTTGACTTCACTTGGACTTCATAGCTGAGCCTTTACAATCCACAATTTTCTCTTGGCTACTTTATTACATGTCCAGAATTCCTGCATTTCTTAACTATTCAAATGTAGTGCTGCTTTGTTCCAATGACAGAAATATTTCAAATTGTAACCAACAGTGTCTTTCTGTTCCTGGTATACACTTTTAGCCAGCACAGGTTGTGAGGAGGAGGAGGAGGAGGAGGAGGAGGAGGAGGAGGAGGAGGAGGA
>BLBF01012325.1:0-15450 GCA_015471245.1 Laticauda colubrina | reverse complement strand
TTTTTAGGATTGATTTGTTATGATTATACGATAAATTATAGAATAAACTGTTTGAAGTATTGTTATCTCGCAAAGCATGAATGATTAAAAGTATAGTCAGAAAAAGATTTTTTTATTTTTATTTTTTTTTAGTAATATTAGAATATGGATTGACAATATGAGTGGTTATGCAATATAATTGTAATTGACACTATAAAATGAATGCACAAAACTGATGAACCAACCGATACACCGGAAGTATATATGAGAGTAGATGTTTTTAATGTTTTGTATGTTTGTCTGTTTGTAGAAAATTAATAAAAACTTTATAAAAAAAAAAAAAAGGCATGTCTATTCAAACAAATCTACCTGTGCTGTTCAATTGTGGGCTTCCCTGTGGCAATAACGTATTTACACCCCCCTTCTGTCCTTTTCTTTACAGCAGCCCAAATTAATCCTGCTACACAGTATGCTGCTTTTTCTTACAGCCCCATCCTCTGCCAGGAAGTGAAAGCACTGGGTTTCTTACTGTCCTTTCCATTATAGTTTTCCAGCATCCTACCTGCAACACAGGTTCTCAGGTAGAAGAGGCTGCAGCTGGACTTGTTCTAACCAGATAGTGCTTCAATTATCCCTGATTACTTCCTGCAAATCCTTTCTGATTTTGAAATTGTTGGAAATCATTGTTGGAATGTATGTTTGTATTATAGTAGCATTCAGCTAGTGAATGGCAGTGTTTACAAGTTTAGCCTATGGCAGGGGTCCAAGGCCCATGGGCTAGATCTGGTATGCGATGTGTGTTTATATATATATATATATATATATGGTTTTTTATATTTATATATATATATATATTATTGGTTTTTAAAAACAAACAAAGACAAACAAAACATAAAAACATCCAGCTTTCTTCCATAAGTGTACAAGCAGTGTGTCGGTTGGTTTACAATTTTTTTGTGCATCAATTTCATAGTCTCAATTACAGTTACATTATATAATAACTCATATTATCCATTAAAAATTGAATACTCTAATATTATTATTAACTAGTCATTTGACTGTAATTTTGTTCATTTATACTTTGCGAGATAACTATATTTTACTTAGTTTGTTTTATAACAATTCATGTAATCCTCCCAAATCTATCCTGAAAACATTTTATATATATAATAATAAGAAAAAGAAAAGAAATACATCTTTATATATTCATTATTTTCTAAAATTCTATATATTCTATTATTGTATTTTGTTTTTTTTTCCAAAATTTTTTATTGATTTTTGAAAGACAAACATATACAAACAAAACACATAACATAAAAACATAAAACATCTTTTTTGAAAGTAGCTTGATCCCGGGTTACATCTCTTCATACAGACACAAATTCAAGTTCATGCTCACTTTTATATACTATTCCATATCTTATCACCATTCAACATTTACTATATAGCTTCTCCCCTCTTTTCACTCTCTTAATTGTATTTTATTTATTTCAGCTCAATTTAAATCATTATACTTATATCCTTTGTCTGTCCTGTTTCAGCTGTCTATTATGTTTTCTCATTAACACAAAATTTCTCCTGTAATCACTGATTGGAGTATGACGCCTTTATATCTTTCCCCTAAATTTATCATTTAAAATAATACATAATCATTCGGATTCTGCGTAGTACATTCTAAAGCTAAACACTATATTTAAAAAAAGAAACAAATTATAAATATATAATATAATTACAACAACAATCCATACCAGTTGAACTCTATCATTAAAATTAATATTCATTTAAATCTTAAACATTTTATACCTTCCTTTTCAAATAAGTATCATGCTTCTATGCGAACACTTATAAATTTTACGTTATTGCTTCCCCCCCACTTCACTTATATTTTAAAACATTATGTAATTAAAATGTTCCCATTCCTTCTTAATTCAATTCTCTCATATTTCATTTCATTTATTTTGTTCAAAGGAGAAAAGATTTTCACTAAATTACATTGAATATTTTATCCCATTTTATAATCATATGTTGTTCCAAATTTTCTAACATTATTTCTAATACAAACACGACAATACAGTCTCATGTATCTTTACAGCATCTCTTTTTCAGTTATATTTTTACCCATTATCTCTAAATAAGTCCTGTTTCTTTACAACTTATTTCAATCTTCATCTTCATTTCCCTCTTCTGTATTCCTCTTTTCTGTTGCTTTACTATTCATAAATCTTAAACATTTTATTCATTCCTTTTCAAATAGGTATCATGCTTCTATGGGAACACTTATAAATTTTGCGTAGTTACTTCCCCCCATTTCACTTATATTTTAAAACATTATGTAATTAAAATGTTCCTCTTCCTTCTTAATTCAATTCTCTCATATTTCATTTCATTTATTTTGTTAAAAAAAAAAAAGAAATTTCCACTAAATTACATTGAATATTTGATCACATTTTATAATCATATGTTGTTCCAAATTTTCTAACATTATTTCTAATACAAATACAACAAAACAATCTTATGTATTTTTGCAGAATCTCTTTTTCAGTTATATTTTTACCCATTATCTCTAAATAAGTCCTGTTTGTTTACATCTTGTTTTTTATCCAATGTTTAGAAATCTTTATTGTCCCCTTGTCTTTAATTTTCCAGTTTGATTACCTGCTGATGCCAAAGTGGGTTTTTCCAATTTCTCATTCATCTGCTGTCACCGTAAGGAAGGAGAGTGAGAAAAAACAAACTTTCCCTTTTCACTTTAATTCGCTGCTTCTAGATCTTCTGAGGGAACGATGTATCTTTTTCCAAAATATAAATTCCAGGATATCTTGGATGTTGCTTCTCCTCCCGGTCAGCCAAAACTTTCACTTCTCAGCTTCCTCCTGCACATTCTTTTCCAGATGAAAGCTTCTTTGTGGAGGTCATTTCTGACCTCCGTTCTACCGCTTTCGGAAAAGGGAGTTAAGTCAGCTGAGGAGGAGGGATGCGACTCCCCCCAACCCCTGCTAGGTCTCCCCTGTCTTCAGCTACCTCTACGGGGTAGCTATAGCCCCGAAGCTGATTGGCTCGGGGCACTCCAGTGGAAAGCGCAGCAGAAACGATGCATAATTGCGGATTCCTGCCGCCGCCGAGCCTTGCAAACTGGAAGTCTTCTATTATTGTATTTTGTTATCTAACCATTGATAGAAAATGTCCCAAATTTTGTAAAATTGTTTATCTTCTTGTTCTCTAATTTCAAATGTCAATCTACTCATTTCAGCACATTCCAATATTTTCTTAATAATTTCCTCCTGCGATGGTATTTTCTCATTTTTCCAATTTTTAGCAAATACAATCCTAGCCGCTGTTAATACATTTACAATCAAATATTTTAAATCTTTGCTTTATGTATCTGGTAAAATTCCCAATAAAAATATCTCTGGTTTCAAGTCAATATGTTTTTTTGTCATTTTTTCCAACCACCTGTGGATTTTAGTCCAGTATTTTTTAGCATCCGCACAAGTCCACCACATATGATCCAGGTGTCTGATGACATTTCCAAAATTTTTCAGATTTATTCTTGAACATTATAACTATTCTTGTTGGGGGAAAATGCCACCTGTAAAACATCTTATACAAATTTTATTTATATGCTGTTGACATTGTCATTTTATAATTTTGAAGCCACAATTTTTGCCATTTCTTTAAATCAATCCCATATCCAAAATTCTTCCCCCACGCAATCATAGTTTCATTAACTTGTTCTTCTTCTAATTTAATTTCTAATAAATATCCATATAATCTTTTAATCACTTTTTCATCAGTACCTGTCAAAATCTTATCAAAATCAGTCAATTTATCATAAAAACCTTCTGTTTTAGAGTCTTTGTCATACCTTGATTGTATTTGTGCAAATGAAAACCAATTCATCTTTATACCTTATTCCTCTAATTTTTGCATAGATTTAAGTTCACCCTTTTCATTCAAAATTTCCTCATATCTAACTATTTGTTCCTTCTTGTATGTTATAGGATAGGAAAATGCTTCAAAGATCGATAACCAGACCGGAATTTTCAAATAGCATTGTCTTTTAATCTTCTCCCAATTTAACCACAGAGACTCCTGGATATGATGTATTCTAAAATAACCCTGTGTTTTAGTTCCCTTGAACCATAAAAAAAGCATGCCACCCCAACAACAAATCATGTCCAATCTAGTATTTCTTAATGTTATCCATTCCTTAGCCCATATCAAGTTTGTAGCTTGGTAGTACAACTCCCAATTAAGCAAACCAAACCCTCCTCTAATTCTCGCATCTTGTAAGAGTTTTAACTTTATTCTCATTTTCTTACCTTGCCATATATATTTCAACACAATTTTGTTTAAATCTTCAAAGTAGTCCTTTCCAAGCCTAATTGGTATTGTTTGAAACAAATATAAAATTCTGGGTAAAATATTCATTTTGATTGTTGAAATTCTCCCTATTAATGACAGTTGTAGGTTTTCCCATTTCGTCAAGTCTAGTGCTATCTGTTGTTTAAGTTTAATGTAATTGTTCTCTTTTAAAGTACTACATCTTGATGTCAAATGTATTCCCAAGTACTTAACCTTATTCGTAACTTGAGTTTTCAATACATCTGTCAATTCTTCTTTTTGTCTTAGTAACATGTCTTTGTTTATTTTCAGGCTGGCCACCTTACCATATGCCTCTATCTTTTCCAATAGTTTTGGTGCTGTTTCTAGAGGGTCTTCTAAAATAAAAGCCAAGTCATCCGCAAAAGCTTACAATTTAAATTCTTCCTTTTTAATTTTCATTCCTTTTATACTCTTTTCATCTCTAATGTTTCTATTTAACACTTCCAGAGTTAATATGAATAGCAAAGGTCATAGTGGGCAACCTTGTCTTGTACCTTTTCTTATATTGATAGAGTCTGTTAATTCTCCCTCTATCATTACCTTTGCAGTTTGCTTATGATATATGGCTTGTACTGCTTGAATAAATTTTCTGGCAAAGCTCATCTGTTCCAATAATAATAACATGAATCTCCAATTCACATTATCAAATGTCTTTTATGCATCTAAAAATATCAAAGCCATTTGTTTTTCGGGGTGAGCCTCATAATATTCCAAAGTGTCCAATATTACTCTCATATTGTCTTTAATTTGTCTCTTTGGCAGAAATCCATTTTGGTCAGAATGAATAAAATTATTTAAATATTTTTTGAGTCTCTCTGCCAATATTGAAGCAAAGATTTTATAATCTGCATTTAATAAAGAAATGGATCTATAATTCTTAATTTGTAATGGATCAGTCTCTTCTTTTGGAATAAATGTAATATAGGCTTCTAACCATGTTTTAGGTATCTTCTTCTTTAACATAACTTCATTCATGACTTCTTGCAATGGAAGGTTCAGCGATTCTTGTAATGTTGTATAAAATTCTGCTGGAAGTCCATCTGGGCCTGGTGCCCTCCCATTATTTTGTTTCTTAAGTGCTTCAGTTAACTCCATCATGTTTATGTTGCTTTCTAACATTTTTTCAGTCTCTTTAGGTATCTTAAGCCCCTGTCACACTGCACCAACGGAGGAAAGAGGATGTAAAATGGAGAGAAACACTTGCCATCCGTTGATTAACATGATGCATCCATTCTGTACTCACTGCATACGTTTTGCTTCCTCTCTATCCGTCCAGCATCCGTTTATTGACGTTTTATCTGCTCAGAAAGTTTTGAGCTGCTCAAAACTTTTGAGCAGAAAATGTATCCAATTCGTCCATTCTGCATCTGCTACGCATCCGCTAGGCATCCGTTCTGCATCCGTTACGCATCCACTATATCCGCTAGGCATCCGCTGTGCATCCGTGCAACTCCATCCGCTCCAGTGGTAAACAGATGCAGGGAGGAAGCGGAACGGAAACAGAACGGATGCAGAACAGATGCCTAGCGGATGCAGCACGGAAACAAAGCATGTAAAACGGAAAAAACGTTCGCAGAGGGGACCTATCTCGGATATTAAGGATGTCTACAGGATGCCTAGAGGATGCAAAAGGACACCTAGGGGAAAACCTATACTGCCTATAAAAAGGGGGAGCAACTCACCTGGATCTCACTTTCGGACCAGCAGCCCTGCTGCAGACCTCTGCAGCCTTCATCTGCCTCTTTTTCTTTCCATAGTAGAGTTCACAGTGCCTGTAGATGGCTTTGCACTGTTGCAGAAGGATGGTGGCTGCCAAGAAGCGTCTGGGTACGAAGATGGTTCTCCAGAAGAGCAGAGGACAGACTGTACAACAAGCTGGCAGACAGACATGAACCAAGGCTGGCAGGAAGGCAGGCAGGCAGGAAGGCTGGCAGGCAGACTGGCTGGCAGCAAGGCTGGCAGGCAGGCAGACAGCAAGGCTGACAGGGAGGCTGGCAGAAAGGCTGGCAGCAAGGCTTTCAGGCAGGAATGCAGGCAGGGCAGGCAAGGCTGTCAATCTTTCCGGCAGTAGGTCTTTCCTCTGAATGGTGACCTGCTTCCGAGCTGCTTCCCTTATATCCGTGGGGCTGACGCAATGCATCCTCCCCACATGCGCAATTAACGCTAGGCATCCGTTTGGCTTCCGCTGTGCATCCGCTGTGCATCCGCTTCATCTGTGCATCCGCTGTGCATCTGCTGTGCATCAGCTGTATCCGTTCTGCGTCCGCTTTGCTGCACTCCCCCGGAAGCCTAGCGGATGTGCCATCCACTCCTATCCGCTTCCATCCGCTGGACTTCCGTTCCGCATCCGCTTTCCATCTGCTCTGCGTCCTCCCTGCGTCCGTTCCTTTCCGTGTTATCCGCTCCAGTTATGCAAATTTTCACCCCTTCTGAGAGCGGATAACAACGGATGGAACATTTTTCTTGTCCGTTGTGTCCTTTTTACTAATGTTTTGCATCCGTTGGGCAGTGTGACAGGGTCTTTAGGTAGATTAGCATTCTGTAAATACTGTTTAACTCTTTACTCCTCAATAATCTCTTGCTCATATAATTTCCCACAAAAGTCTCGAATGATTTCCTTCTTTTCTTTTTCGCTGTGGCAAACTTGACCTTGATCACCTATTAACTGCGGTATTTTCCTTGATTCTTTTTCCTTTCTCAATTTGTATGCTATCTACCTGGTTTGTTTGCATCCTCAAAATAATTATGTTTAGCACTTCTGATTTTCTGTGCTAATTCTTTTTTCTCTATTAAACTCATTTTATGTTTAATTGTGTCCAGTTTTAGCTTAATGTCTTTTTTCTGTGGCTTTTTCTGTAGTTCTTTTTCAAGTCTTTTATACTCATCTTCTAAAGCTTCCGTGGCTTGCCTTTTCCAAATGTTTCTTTTCCTTGTGTAGTCTATTATCAAGCCTCTAGCATATGCCTTCATTGTGTCCCATACATTCTGGATTGAAGTGTCTTCTTTTTTATTTTCTCTGAAGAAAAAAATCCAATTCTTTCTCCATTCACTGTATAAAATCCTTCTCCTTTAGAATAGTATTATTTAACGTCCATCTCAATCTTTTTTTTTTTGTCCTTTCCATTTAATTGTCACTGGATTATGGTCTGCCCAAGTATTTGTTTCGATATTTGTTTCTTGAATATTAGATATTAGTTCTGTTGAAGTCCAAATCATGTCTATTCTGGACCATGTTAAATGTCTATTTGAGTAAAAAGTGTATTGTTTGGTTTTAGCATTTCTTTCCCTCCATATATCTTTCAAATTTATTTCATGTATCATTTTAAAAAAGGATTTGGGGAGAGTCTTTCTATTTTGCTTTGTTGTTGTTCCTACATAGTCCAGTTTATTGTCTACAATTCCATT
The DNA here is from genome assembly GCA_015471245.1 of Laticauda colubrina. NCBI lineage: Eukaryota > Metazoa > Chordata > Lepidosauria > Squamata > Elapidae > Laticauda > Laticauda colubrina. The sequence goes on along the minus strand of BLBF01012325.1, from coordinate 7,680 downwards.
GAAATCTCCCATCATAACTATATTGACATAGTCCAGTTCAATTATTTTCATGTGTACTTTTTTATAAAATTCTTCTTGTTTATCATTCAGAGCATAAATTGCAATCAAGAGTGTTTTCGTATTATTGTCCATTATTTCCACCATTAATACTCTTCCATCTTCATCAGTATAGATCAATTTTGCTAAGATGGTCTCTTTAATGTATAAAACCACTCCTCTTTTCTGACATTGAGTCAAAGAAATATTTTTCCTAATTTTGGCTGTATCAACAATTGTTCATATTGTTTTTTAATATGCACTTCTTGTAGACAAATTATATCAAATTTTAGTTTCTCTAATTTGTAAAAAAAAATTCTTCTTTTAACAGCTGAATTAAGTCCATTTAGATTCATTGTAATCAATTTTTTCTCTTCCATGATTATGCTTTATAATTAGGTTTGGCAGCTCTCGTAGATCTTGGTTCACGTTGTTCTTTAGTCTCCACTGATCCACCTACTGCGCCTTCTTCTTTTTCAGTCTCCATTTGGTCGTCTTGGAATTCAGTTAGTGAAATCTCTTTTCCTGCCTCCTCCTCTCTCCTTCCAAAAAATTCTGCATAAAATAATTCTGCTTTCTCAATGGAATCAATTTATGTCTCTGTTCTTGCCGTGTAGTCATTAACCCTTCGGGAATTAGCCATCGATAATTCACCTCTTTTTTCAATAGCATTTTAGTCAGAAATCGGTATTGTCTTCTCATCTCTCATTTTTCTGGGTATTTGGTTTAAAACCACAATCTCCTTGCCTTTGTATTTCAATGTTTTCTCTCTTACCACTTGTAATATTTGTGTTTTAATGGCTTTTTTTGTAAATCTGATATGAACTTCTATTGGTAGGTTATTTCTCATCGCATATCTTGTAAAAACTCGGTATACTTCATCTACTCCATCCATCATCTTCTCTTCTGTATTTCCAAAGCTTCAGCCAATATTTCTATCAGGGGGAAATGCCACCTGTAAAACAACTTATACAAATTTTCTTTATATGCTGTTGACATTGTCATTTTATAATTTTGAAACCACAATTTTTGCCATTTCTCTAGATCAATCCCATATCCAAAATTCTTCCCCCAAGCAATCATTGTTTCTTAAGCCCATGTCACACTGAACCAACGGATGCAAAGAGGATGTAAAATGGACAAAAAAGCTTGCCATCCATTGGAAAACGCGATGTACTCACTGCCTCCGTTTTGCTTCCTCTCTATCCGTCCAGCATCCATTTATGGACGTTTCATCCACTCCAAAAGTTTTGGGCTGCCCAAAAGTTTTGGGCTGCCCAAAACTTTTGCGCGGAAAATGTATCCAGTTCGTCCGTTCTGCATCCGCTACGCATCCGTTATGCATCCGTTACGCATCCGCTATATCCGCAAGGCATCTGCTACACATCCGCGCAACTCGCATCTGCCCAGACACAGGGAGGAAGCGGAACAGATGCAGAACGGATGCAGAACGGATGCAGAACGGATGCAGAACGGATGCAGCATGGAAACAAAGCATTTAAAAGGGAAAAAACGTTCGCAGAGGGGGCCTATCTTGGATATTAAGGATGTCTACACGATGCCTAGAGGATGCAAAGGGACACCTATAGTGCCTATAAAAAGGGGGAGCAACTCGCCTACATCTCACTTTCAGAACAGCAGCCAAGCTGTGCAGACCTCTGCAGCCTTCATCTGACTCTTGCTCTTCCACAGCATCCAGTCATGTCCACCGTGGATTGTGACAAAGTCCTTTTGGCAGCCACCATCCTTCTGCAACAGTGCGAAACCATCTACAGGCTCTGTGAACTCTACTACGGGAAGAAAATGAGGCACCCAAAAAAAGTCTGGGTCCAAAGATGGTTCACCAGAAGAGCAGAGGACGGACTGTACAACAAGCTGATGGTGGAGCTCAGGAACGAAGACACTCGGGCGTTCCAGAACTTCATGAGGATGCCTCCAGCCATGTTTGACAAACTTGTGCAGCGGCTGACACCCAGGTTGACCAAGACAAACACCAACTTCCGGCCCAGCCTGGAACCTGGGCTCAAGGTGGCACTCACTCTGCGCCACCTGGCCTCCGGGACCACCTACAGGAGCATGCAGTACGGCTGGAGGGTGCCACCCAACACCATCAGCATTGTGGTCAGAGAAGTGGTGCAGGCCATCATCGAAGAATACAAGGAGGAGCTCCTCCAGTACCCCTCCACTGAAGAAGGATGGAAGAAAGTTGCAGAGCAGTGGTATCAGAAGTGGAACTTCCCCCACACTGTTGGAGCCATCGATGGCAAGCACGTGGCCTGCAAAGCACCAGCCAGCTCAGGGTCCTCTTATCACAACTACAAGGGCTTCTTCAGCATCATCCTCTTCACCATGGTCGATGCTGACTACAAGTTCATGTACATCGATGCTTCAGGCAACGGCTCATCTTCAGAAGCCCAGGTATACAACGCCAGTCACCTCAAGGGTGGGCTGGAACGCAACCTCATCGTGGGCTTCCCAGATCCAGACCCCCTGCCCAACGACACACAAGATGTGCCCTACTTCATCATGGGGGATGACGCCTTCTCCCTTAAAACCTACCTCATGAAGCCCTACACCTCCAAATACCTCACCCGTGAAGAGAGGATCTTCAAATACAGGCTGTTCAGGGCAAGACGGGTGGTGGAGAATGCCTTTGGCATCCTGGCCAACAGGTTCCAGGTACTTCTCACCAACATGAAGCATCGCCCAGAGACCGTGAGGAGGATCGTTGAAGCTTGCTGCATCCTGCACAATCTCATGCGCACCCGCTACCCAGTCTTGCAGAACAGGCTCGTGGACCTGCAAGAAGGCAATGGGGACATGGAGCCTGGGGAATGGAGGCAAGGGCAAAACCTGATAGACACTGAGGATGTGCAAGGCCCCAACTGAGCCTCACGTGAAGCGAAGAAGCAGCGCAACCTCCTGAAACACTGGTGCAACTCCCCAGCTGGAGCAGTGGAGTGGCAAGACAGGATGGTAAATGCTTAATGGATGCTTCCTTCAGCCTGTCTCATCACATGGATGAGATTGGGTCGTGTATGTTTGGTTGGCCTACAATGAACAGGGCGTTTAATAAAGAGTTATGTTTATGTTGACATGTGTGGATAATTATTACATTATTATTGATAATAAAGGGCCATAGGTGTGGCACCTGGGAGGGTGGACCATATAGTCCCACTATGCTTGCACTGGAGGTTTATCTATCCCACGGCTATCCTAACCCATCCCACAGCTATTACCCATCCCACAGGTATCCTAACCCATTCCAAAGCTATCCTTACCCATCCCACAAGCATGCAAAGGCTTAAACCATTTCTAAAAGTTTCCACCAAGACTTTATTAAAAAAAAATAAATGAAGCAAGTGTGTGAATTATAAATAGACTTTATTAACAACAAGCTGTACAATAAAAAAGAGTCTCTGGCACTCCTCTTGGTCGCTCAGTCTCATGGGTGAAGGGTGCAGGTGCTGTGGATGTGGCTGGTGCTGGAGTGCTTGTCATCAGCTCCTCCAGAAGCATAAGCAGCAGAAGCTCCAGCCCCAGAAGAGCGAGCCCGTGCTGCAGAAGCCCAAGCAGAACCAGAGTGAGGGCAAGGGGGTGGGGTGGTGGCCCTGTCCCTCTTGCCAGGGCTGGCAGCAGATGGCTGAGGCTTTCTATTCTTCCCCATGGTTGTGGGGCTGCTGGCTGGCAGGGAGGCTGGCAGGAACCAAGGCTGGCAGGAAGGCTGGCAGGCAGCCTGGCACCAAGGCTGGCAGGGAGGCAGGCACCAAGGCTGGCAGGAAGGCAGGCACCAAGGCTGGCACCAAGGCTGGCACCAAGGCTGGCACCAAGGCTGGCAGGGAGGCTGGCACCAAGGCTGGCACCAATGCTGGCACCAAGGCTTGCAGGCAGACATGCAGGCAGGGCAGGCAAGGCAGCCAATCCGTCCAGCAGCAGGTCTTTCCTCTGAATGGCGACCTGCTTCCGAGCTGCTTCTGTTATATCCGCAGGGCTGACGCAATGCATCCTCCCCGCATGCACAATTAACGCCAGGCATCCATTAGGCTTCCGCTGTGCATCCGCTGAGCATCCTCTGTGCATCTGCTTCATCCGCTGTGCATCTGCTGTGCATCCGCTGTATCCGTTCCGCGTCCGCTTTGCTGCGGCCCCCCGGAAGCCTCGCGGACGTGCCATCTGCTCCCATCTGCTTCCATCCGCTGGGCTTCCGTTCCGCATCCGCTTTGCATCCGCCCTGCATTCTCCCTGCGTCCGTGTTATCCGGTCTGGTTATGCAAATTTTTTCCCCTTTTGAGAGCGGATAAAAATGGATGGAACATTTTGCTCGTCCGTTGTGTCCTTTTTGCATCCATTGGGCAGTGTGACATGGGCTTTAAACTTGTTCTTCTTCTAATTTAATTTCTAACAAATATCCACACAATTTTTTAATCACGTTTTCATCAGTACCTATCAAAGTCTTATCTAAATCAATCGATTTATCATAGAAAACTTCTGTTTTAGAGTCTTTATCATACCTTGAATGTATTTGTGCATATGAAAACCAATTTATCTTTATACCTTGTTCCTCTAATTTTTGTACAGATTTAAGTTCACCCTTTTCATTCAAAATTTCCCCATATCTAACTGTTTGTTCCTTTTTATGTATTATAGGATAAGAAAATGCTTCAATAGTCGATAGCCAGACTCGAAATTTCAAATCACATTGTCTTTTAATCTTCTCCCAGTTTAACCACAGAGACTCCCATATATAATGTCTTCTAAAGTACCCCTGTGTTTTCGTTCCTTTGTACCATAAAAAAGCATGCCACCCCAACAACAGATCATGTCCTTCTAATGTTCAACAATCTAGTATGTCTTAATATTATCCATTCCTTAGCCCATATCAAGTTTGTAGCTTGGTAATACAACTCCCAGTTAGGCAAACCAAATCCTCCTCTTATTCTAGCATCTTGCAAAAAATTTAGCTTTATTCTCTTTCTTACCTTGCCATATATACTTCAGCACAATTTTATTTAAATTTTCAAAATAATCTTTTCAATCCTAACTGGAATAGTTTGGAACAAATATAAAATTCTGGGTAATATATTCATCTTGATTGTTGATATTCTCCCTATTAATGACAGCTGTAAATTTTCCCATTTTGCTAAATCTAACGCTATCTGCTGCTTAAGTTTGATATAATTATTCTCTTTTAGTGTACTGCATCTTGCTGTCAAATGTATCCCCAAGTACTTAATCTTATTCATGACCTGAATTTTCAATAGATCTGTCAGTTCTTCCTTTTGTCTTGATTTTTGTCTTATCTTTATTTATTTTCAAACCAGCCACCTTTCCATATGCCTCTATCTGTTGGTTACATATCTTTTGTGCTATCTTTTTGTAGTCATTTACTCACAATTCATATCAGTCTTCACATTGTTGAAGTAACATATGCTTATATATTTATCAGTTATTAATCATCCATGACTAAACTATTTATTTCATCATTTTATACAAGATGTTCCAAGTTTTATCTTAAAATTTGTGTTATACTTTCGACACTCTTTTCTTTTTGAGGAGGATGTGGTTATAATCATGGCCATAATCTACCTACTTTAAATTCCAGAAAGTTATTTATAATGCAATAAAGGGGTGCAATAATTTGGTTCCCAAGTTCTCTATTTATGGGTGGAAATGGCATATTTCAGGCATTTAGCAATTTGTACTTGAGTATCCCAAAGATACCTTTTTAAGAGGCAATTGCACTTCTTGGTTTTTGTTTGAAAACATTTTCACTTCTCATCCAAGAAGTTTCTTCAGCTCTGACTAAATAGTGGGGTATGGAATGATTTATACTCTTTGCAGATGGCTGGTCATTTGCATTCTTTTAGCAAGTTTTAAAGGACACTTGGAGGTTTATGTTGTCAGGTCATCTGAGTAGTGCAAATGAGTGTGAAGCCTTCTTGGAACTGCTGAAAGGACTGTGTTGTAGACCAGGAGTGTCAAACTAACAGGATCATGTGATGTATCAAGATTTCCCCCCCTTCGCTAAATGGGCGTAGCCAGTGCATGATGCATCTGGCCCTTGGGGAAGAAGTTTGACAGCCCTGTTGTAAACTAAAGATAAATGATGTCATATCCCCTCCCTTGTTGAGAGAGGGCTATTCAATTTTGACATAGGTGGCCCCTTTGACCCCACTTTCAAGCCAATGGTCCTCTCTAATGACCAACTGTCTGCAAGGAGTATAAATCCTTCCATTCCCCACCATCCAGTCAGAGATGAAGAAGCTTCTTGGATGAGAAGTGAAACCTCTTCAAAGAAAAACCAGAAAGTCCAGTTGCCTCCTGAAAAAGCACCTTTGGGACAACCATGATCTGGATGGCTGAGAATCTCCATAGACATTTGTACTTGAGTAATTTACATTCTTAAATAGAGCAAGATACCTATTGCAGCCTATATAGAGAAATAAACTCTAATTAACCTCAAGTTTAACCATATCAGTTGGAACCAGTTGAGTAAGGAGAATATACAAGTAGTATGCTACAATAAGAAATGTCCAAGTTATCCAATATGTGCATGTCTTTAAATGTACACTGCCAAATCATATATATTAAATTAGATTTTCACTAGCTAATGAATGTGCATATGGAAATCATTTATGAATTTAGCTTACTTGAACTTGATATCTTGTCTATTAGGAAAATGCCGCAATAATAACTGAATATTTATATATAATTCTATTCTCCGTGGCTTTTTTGTAATGAGAAGTATGTATATGCAAATAAACCTGCCAGAGAAATACTGCTTTGGGTCTCAGCCTTTACCAGCTGCAACTGGATAAATAAAAAACACAGAGAGAAAGATTTAGCCGATAGTCCTCCCAACATTTATGAAATATTTTCAACAGTCTTCTTACAGTTATCACCCAAGCACAGTAGCTGGAAAAATCAGCCAAATTTCTATTAGTGCAGATTAAGTGGGGTCATTTTTCATGTAATATAATGCCTGCGTTACCAGCTAGCATCTTACTTTTTATAATCTGCTATTTTGACATATATGAGTTAAGGTGACAAGAATGCATTATAAGCATTACTCCCACTGTAACATCTCAAGAAATTGCTTCTCTATACAGAGCAAAAAGCTAAACCACACATTTTTTTTATACAAGACATGGAGCCTTTTGAAAACACTTTCTACTTCTGCACAATTCCTAGTCACACTTTTTGGATCTCCAAGGCTTATGTGGCAGGATTTCCTCCTGTAATTGTTGCTTTTCAACAGCTCAGTGCAATTTTTTTTTTTAAATTTTATTAATTTTCTACAAATAGACAAACGTACAAAACATTAAAAACATCTACTCTCATATATACTTCCAGTGTATCGGTTGGTTCATCAGTTTTGTGCATTCATTTTATAGTGTCAATTACAATTATATTGCATAACCACTCATATTGTCAATCCATATTCTAATATTACTAAAAAAAAATAAAAAAATCTTTTTCTGACTATACTTTTAATCATTCATGCTTTGTGAGATAACAATACTTCAAACAGTTTATTCTATAACTTATCATATAATCATAACAAATCAATCCTAAAAACCCTTCATATATATAATACTAATGCTCTATTATTGTATTTTATCATCTAACCATTGATAAAAAAAA
>BLBF01012324.1:0-14776 GCA_015471245.1 Laticauda colubrina | reverse complement strand
TACTTGAGCACCAAAGGGAAATACATGGTGGCTGTTCAGGTCTTCTCTATCTTGGCCTCTGCTGCTGGTCTTCTGGGCTGCATTTTCATTCCTAAGTGCTATGTTATCATTCTGAGGCCAGACCTGAATACAAGGGAGCAACTTACAAGAAAAAATGAAGAAATATGAGAGAGATAAATTTTTAAATCCCAACATTTTCCAACAGTTCACATCTAAAAAATGGCCCAAGCTCTTCTCCATGTATAAATAGGACAACAATTTTAGATGAAATAATTAAAGGGTGTTCAAAGGTAATGTCCCTTACTTTGCACAATAAAATGCAAGATGTCTGCTGGGTTTTTTTTTAAAATCCTCATGGCACCATGTCTCTCCTGTTTCCTTATTCTACATTCAGGTTTTTGAAACATCACACTTGTGCAATGGAAATTTTGTTCATATGCCAGAAATATACAGTGGCAGGGAAGGAGTTGTTAAGAATTTCATGATTTTAGTTTTGTTTTTTAGAGACAAGATCAGTGGTGGGATTATTTTTTTTTTACCACTGGTTCTGTGGGCATGGCTTATTTGGTGGCCATCGTTTGAGGTCACGTGACTGGGTGACTGTGGCTTGGTGGCTATGTGAATGGGGTGGCCATGCTTGGTGGCCATGTCACTGGGTGGCCATGTCACTGGGTGGCCATGTGACTGGGTGGGCATGGCTTTATGGTCATGTGACTGGGTGGGCCTGGCTTGGTGGTCACATGACTGGCTGCGTGTCAGGTTTCCAAGTGATGAAATCCATTTTAAAAGAAAAGAACAAAGTCCATCTTCCAAAAATATTTCTTTTATTTAGGAAAGCATCAAATTGCCAAAGTCCTTGGTAATTCTGGATCTGACCAAACCCAGAATTACTCCAACAATATTCGAAGTTAGAAACAATCCCCAAAAGTCACATTCTCCAATATACGTAATTCAATATACTTGATGTCATAAATCTCCACCTCCAGAGGCCCAATCCTGGAAATCTCATTTTCCATGGGAAAGAAGATCACCTAGCCATAACACTCTCTTTATCTCTACTCCTCCCCCCTTAGGAATGTGTCTAGCCTGAAACCCTTCCCTCCATTACTGCCACAGAGAAAATAGGAAAAAGCCTAACTAAAAAGGCGACACATATAAATTTGGGGCTTGACAGGCTGCCCTCCCTCATTGGAAAAGAAAACCCCTGCAATGACATAAAATACAAAAGACTGAAATTTGGTTAAACACAATCATACAATGCACATTTTTAATCTCCTCTGCCCCCCACAGAATTTGGTTTTGGTTTATGTGGATATTTTTCATGGAATCTCCCCAACAATCTATCGGCATTTACTTTCCAGCTATTAACCCAAGTTACTTGTGAAATTGGATAGCTATTCCAATATATTCAAATATTGTAACTTCCCCCTAAAAATCCTAGAATCCAAAATTTTCTTAACTTCATAATGTTCATGGCCTGCAATGAACAAAGGCTTTCAGGGTGATTATTCTGTAGGTCTCAAGGAATAAGTAATAACCAGCTTTAATAAACTACTGTGAAACACCGGGTGTACCTTCCCCAACAACCTTGGGTGATTAAGTTTCACAGTTACTGGGTTTATTACTTTAATGATCTGAAAAGGCCCTATAAATTTTGGAGTTAATTTTCTAGAAGGTAAATATAACTTTAAACATTTAGTTGATAAATAAACTGTATTCCCGACTTTAAATTGTGGCTGCTAGGAATGGTGTTTGTCAGCTTGTATTTTTTGGATCCGTGCTGCCTTATTCAAAGCCTTTTTTGTGTTTTCCCAAGAGTCGTTAATTGTGTCCATCCACTTAGTTACTGACATGAATGGGGTGTGTGTGTGTCCTTTGGCAATTCAGGCATGGGAGTGACCTCCATCACAGTATTGATTTGGAAAGGTGTTAACCCAGTACTACTATGTACAGCATTATTATAAGCAACCTCTGCAAATGGCAGCAAAACAGCCCAGTTGGTTTGTTGATAATTTACATAACATCTCAAATATTGTCCAATAATTTGGTTATTCTTCTCAGCCAATCTGTAGGTCTGGGCATGGAAAGTTGAACTCAGACCTTGGGTGGAACCATTCAGATGCCATTTCCTCCAAATTATCTCCAAGGAATTGGACTAGTTCTGCCTCATCATGGAACTCATTTCCATGTCTCTCAATATAAGACCATGCTCTATTCATGAAAAATGCAAGTTTGCTTGCCATCCCATCAAACATGGTTTTAAAAGGTGTTGGGGCATTCGTCCATGGAGCTGGTTACAGTAGGGGAGGTGGGGAGGGAGGCAGGGCTGCAGCCTGAGATGGCCTCATGTAAGCTTGTTCCCTAATCCATCCTCTGCCTGGATAAAATGTCCATTGGGGGGGGGGGGATTTGTTCAGCTGGAGGTAAAAGAGGTGGGGGGGAGGGCTTGTTCCCCAATGGATTCTTTGTGTACTGTCCCCTCACTTCCCCCCTCTGTGTTCCACTCTCTGAGGTGAACCGATATATTGATCGAAGGTCTCCTGCAGCAGTATATCGCCCTCTTCTGGGAGGAGAATATTCTCCCAGCAACTGGGTTAAACTGAAAGTTGATGAGCTGGAAGCTCTGGTTTCACAATCTCTCCGGAGGGAAACTTGTCTCCTTTGCTAGCCCCTGCTCTCACGTATGATCACAAACTGTTCCAGCTGGTCGGATAGATTCTTGAAAGTTTGGCTGTATACTGCCATTTGAAATTGCCTTTCAGCTGGCACATTGTGATCTGCTCTCAGTCCTATAGTTCCTGTTGCAGCTCTCCACTCTAAGATCATGGCTCAAGACTCCCTGGCTGCCGTTAATGGCTGATCGATCAGTGGATCGAAGAAAGGTTACTTTGCCAAGCAGGTCTCTCTCTCCCTTTCGAAGCACATGGGCGACGGCAGTGGAGGGTGGGGGCGTCTCAGCTATGGAAATCCCAGGGAGTTCCTGGCCTCCCTATCGGGACACCTCCATCCCCACTCTCAGCTGTGCTTTCAAGTTTGAAATTCCTGCTTCTGCCCTGCCAACCTAATTACTTCAGTTTGGTTTGTTTGGATTTTAAGTAAACGGTTTGTGTTGCTCATGTTTTTGACTTGATTCTCTGAAGCCAAAGGTTGTTCCAGGGAGAGTTTTTCTCCAGCCTGAAGGTAACCTGGACATTGGGGGCAAAGTTGGAGGTAATAAAGGGACTCTTATTGCTTATCTGACTGTGTTACCTTTCTGCCATGCCCCGGATCATCACATTCATTTACCTCACCAGCTGAAAGCAGGTCCAGCATGACATCGTAAGTCATTCTGTAGTTCAAATAATTGTATCATCAAATAATTATCAAATAATAATTGAGATTGAAATCCAGGTGGATGTTGAGAAAAGTAGGAGATCTCAGGTGGCCTAAAGAAATGAGAGGACTTTCTAGCAGTCAGTGGATCCCCTTCTGGAAATAGAGGAGCATTGCCATTCATCCTTCACTTAGTTCATATAAGACATTTCATTTCTGTTAGTACTTTTAATCTGTATGGTAGTCCTTTGGGTTTGAAGAACTGTTGTACAGTTCATCTGGGTTGGCTCTCCAGTCCCAGCCTGGAGATTCATCGTCTACTACAAGGAGGGCACTGAAAGTCTATTGTGTTGTTCTGTGATTCTATACGGGGTTTTCTATCTGTTTTGGGTGGTGCTTGTCTTTAAAGCTGGTGGAGACTGTATAGCACAGGGCTTGCCAATTGTTCACAGCTGCATCCTCTTGTTCCCTTGACTGGATGTCACAATGGCTTAGGGTTTCTTTCACAGAATCTTCCCAGCTCTTGCATGGTGGATGTTTAGGTATCTACCCTGACTCCAATATACAATAGAGCAACTGGCAAGATATTCTGATAACATGCCCACCATACCCAATTTCATTTTGACTCTGATAATCTCAGAGGTTATGGACCCTTTTCATCACTTCCAGTATTTCCGGAAATACAGGAAGTGATGAAACAAGACTGTTTTTCAGCCTCCAAAGGCTGCAAAGGCTTCCCTCAAGCCTCTGGGAGGCCGAAAAAGGCCTGAAAATCAGCTGGGAAGTGAATGAATGTGCAGTGAGGTAAGTTTGCCTGGATCTCGCATGCCCGCACAAATGACTCTGTGCCACCTGTGGCACATGTGCCATAGGTTCGCCATCATTGCTTTAGAGTTTTGATTTCCCTACAAAAGAGTCCCATTCATCTGGAAGCTGATTTCACCCACACTATTGTGACTAAACAGGTATTGTTATTGGTTTCTTTAAGACTATAGAGGAATAGAAATAGGAATAGCTTTAGGAATAGGGGGAATACATCCTCTCCATGTGCATCTTGCTCCGTGGCTTCCCTTACTTGTCAATTTTAAACCAATGTCATTGGTATGATCTATTGTTTTAATCTTTCTTCTTTTCTCTTGATTGTAAGCTGCCTAGACCCAAGATGTGCAGCATTTAGGTTTAATAAATGAATAAACAAATGAACATTAAATGAGCAAAACATGTTAACCAAGCCTACTAAGTGACATTTTGAAAAGAATAATAGATTTGTAAAAGTCATTTTTAAATTTTATTTGGACATGAAATATTATTTGGTATTCAGTTCTGGTCTAAAAATGATAATGTAATATTTGGGGCTGAAGATGCAAATCAGCAGACCAACGCTGGATGCTAAAATAGAAAAGACTTGCATAGCCACCATATATTTCCCTTTGGTCCTCAGGGAGGCTGGAACAAAGGACACCCAGACACTGCAGAAGACCAGCATGCTGAAGGAGATCAGCTTTGCTATATTGAAGGCCCCAGGGAGATTCCTGGCCAGGAAAGCCACGGTGAAGCAGACAGCAAAGAGTCAGCCCATGGACCTGAGGGCAACATAAAACATGGAAACAGAGCTTTCAGTGCATCGTAGGATGATCTCTCTAGGTTGGGAGTGCATGTCAGATTCAGGGAATGGGGGAAAAGTGCCCAACCAGACGCTGCAGATCACAACTTGAAGCCCAGAACAAGAAAGGACAATGGAGTTGGCCAAGCTCTTCCCCATCCACCTCTGCATTTCATTCCCTGGTTTTGTGACCAAGAAGGCTAACACCACCATGAATGTTTTGGCCAAAATTGCAGAAATGGCAGTTGAGAAGATAATGCTGAAGGCTGTTTGTTGGAGGAGGCAGGTTACTCTCTTTGGCTGGCCAATGGATAGGAAGGAGGTAAAGATGGAAAGCAGGAGGGAGATCCGGAGAATGTAGGAGAGATCCCAGTTGTTGGCTTTGACAATTGGTGTTTCCAGAAATTTCATGAAGATCTCCAAGCCAAAGCCTGTGGTTAAAAAGAGGAACAAGGCAATGGCAGTCAATATGATCCCCAGATTTTCCTTATAAGAAAGATAGCCTTTCATCTTGGGAATATAGTGAATTTGATTGATGTTTGGATGTTGATCTTCTGGACATTGGGTACATTTATCTGCATCTGAAAAAGAGCAAGAATAGGATCTCCCTTTAACACATCCTTTAATCAAAAGCATTGTTTGGGTAGAACTGTTGTTGGTGTGAATGATTGTGTGTAGATGTCTAGAACAGCTTAATAGCATTTTTTATGTCATGATTACATCAATGTACTTGTTAGGAGAGAAGAGGAGGGAGGAAGAAAGGATTTAAGAAAGGAAGGCAGTTTTAGTATTTTCCACTTCTGAACTTGTTGAAAACTGGAACCCAGCCTTTTGTCAATGCTTTGAGGCACCATTGAGATCCAGCCTGCATGAATGAAGTTCATGTGAAAAATCACTTAAGGTAGCATTTGCCAGCTGAAATGGATAAACAATACCTTTTGCCATACAGAAAGACAGGTGGAGTTCCCCCTGAAGATGAGTTAGATAGGGAATGAGGACATCAAAATGCATTCCTCTGTTTTGTTATGAGCAGAAAAACCTTTCCTAGGGTCAAGAGGAAGTTTGTCTCCATCCCAACTCATTATTTCTTTCCTCATCATGGGCTGAACTCAGACAACGACTTTTAAAAAGGGCCTCCAGCAGAATGTCAGCCTCAGCAGACACAAACCCAGGAGTCTCCTGAGGCTTACCAAAAAATTGGCACCATCTGAACAGATACCACAGTCAAAGGATTATTACATCAGGCTGCCCAGTCCCTCTACCACATCAATTAGAATGAAGAGTATAGCAAAGATACTCTAGGAGACTCCTTTAGCAAAGAATAAATCCTTTGATTAAAGACTGCCCATAGACATGGACACCTGCAAGATTCTGATCAATCCTCCCACAAAGGACTGATCAGAGTTCTGTCATATTTTGGAATCAGGGAACTCTCACTCTTCAGAGCAACGAAGTAAATATGGAAACATAGAACAACTCAAACTTAATATATGCTCAAACTCAATATATGGCCTACAAATACAGGAACTCTTTTCAAACAGTGACCACAGTATGATCGACTTTTGTTTCAATTTATACCCTCACAAAGAAGATCATAATGATGGATCCCAAAATACAACTTCATAAAAGCGAACTATGATCTCATAGATGCTGATCTATCATATTTTGATTGGCACATTGTGTTCTCTGGCTGTAATACTACAGAAGACCATTCTTAAGGCTAGGTCACATCAGCCAACAGATGCAAAACGGGACACAGTCCCGCAAAAAAGGACACAGCGGATGGGCAAAATTCTGGGGGTGGCTCCATCTGTTCTTACCCACTCTCAAAAGTGGCAAAAATTTGCATAAAGAGAACGGAAGAGAACGGAAAGGAACGGACGGGGAGAGGACGTAGTGGGGATGTAAAACGGATGTTCAATGGAAACCTTGCGGATGAAAGTGGATGGAAGCGGATGGCACGTCCGCAGGGCTTCCGGGGGTAAACAGCAAAGTGGACTCATAGCGGAAGGGGCAGATGCATAGCGGATGACGCGGATGCATCACGGACACCCAGAGGAAGCAAAGCGGATGCATAGTAGATGCGTAACGGATGCAAAGCGTTCACTGCGCATGCGGGGAGGATGAATTGCATCAGCTCAGCAGATATAAAGGGAAGTAGCTCGCACGCAGTCAGCATTCAGAGAAAAGACCTGGTGCCAGAGACATCTTCATCAGAGAACACCATGGGGAAGAAGAGGAAGCCTGTACCTACTCCTGCCAGCTCTGGAAAGAAGGATAGAACCACCATCCCACCCCCTGGCGCTGACTCTGCTTCTGCTGGTGCTTCTGCTGCTGGTGCTTCTGCTGCTGCTGCTGCTGGTGCTTCTGCTGGTGCTTCTGCGGCTGGTGCTTCTGCTGGTGCTGACTCTGCTGGTGCTTTTGCTGCTGCTGCTGGTGTTGATGCTTCTCCTCCTGCTGGTGTTGCTGGTGCTGCTGCTGGTCCTGCTGGTGCTACTACTACTGCTACTGGTGCTGCTGAGGTGGACCAGCCCCAAGGCCCTCAAAGCCTTGCTGATGAAGGCCCAGAAGGCTCTGCCAGAGGGAGGAAGAGGCAAGCAAAAGAAAAAGGAGAGAGGAAACAGTACTCCATTGCAGAGGACCATGAGGTGATGGCAAGCTGCACCTGAAGAAATCTGGCTAGGCCGCTGTGAAGCTCATGGACCAGGAGAACTACGTCAAGGCCAATTGAAGCTTCCTGGAGGGTGAGATCCTCCGCCACCAAGGAGCAGCCTCTACCTCAGACAGCCCTGTCAACCCTCTCCCTCAGACAGCCCACAGATAGCCAGTCCTTTTCCGGCCAGGAGACAGCCACTGTGTCCAGGCAGGTGGCTTCAGAGCGCCCCATGACAGAGACCCCCTGACAGCTGCATCCCCCATGCCGGAGGACGTGGAGGATCCCTTGTCTCAGATGGAGCAAGAGGAAGTGGCATCCACCAGAGACCAAGCCACCCCCACCCCCAGCCCCACCTCCACAGAAAGCAGGCAGAGAGGCAGAGTGGAGGGACAGAGCCACACTGTCCTCTTGGAGATCAGGGACACAATCCAGAACAGCACAGATCTTCTCTCTCAGCTGGTACATTTCAAGATTCCATCCTCTAACCTGAAGCCCTTCCTCACCTACGTGAGCCAGACCCTCATGGACATGCCCAAAGCCCAGTACCAGGTGATGAAGGAGAAGATCACAGCGCTTCTGCACCACCCTCCAGGCCCAGCTGAACCTGCTCCCACCCACTCCAGGTCTGCTCCTCCACCCCAGGTGATGTCACAGCCCTTCCAAGGCTTTCAACAGCCCCTCTCCAACCAAGGCTACCACTACCAGGACTTCCCACAAAAGATGTAGCCCTTCCTGGTCCATAGGTTCCTCGCACGCCACAGATGCCACACACGCCTCACCTCACCCAGCTGCAGGCCAGACAGCCCCACTACACTCCTCCTTCCTCCACCCCACAGCCAAGCCCATCATCAGAACATCTGTCATCAGTCTTGGGACTGACATCCCAGGTACTTGATGAAGGGCCTCTCAACCTCATGGGCCTGAGCCAGCTCTCTGAGAGCTTCCTGCACACACCATCTCCTGTTGTACTCTCGGGGTCAGGCACCCCAATGGCGCCTCAGATCAGCACTCCAGCCACAGTCCCTGGACCCTTTATACCTGATACCATGGGTATGCCTCAGAGTGACTGAGAACAGTGCCAGAGACTGAGTTGTTTACTTGTGTACTTTATCTTTGTTTGAGACACTTTACTTGGGTCATTTTGCTTTTTAAGAAAGTCATACAGTTTGTTATTAATAAAGGTTATCTTTGCTTCACAAGCTTGGTTCATTTCTATCACTTAACAAAGGTTTGGTGGAAACTTTTAGAAAATGGTTAATCATTTGCATGCTTGTGGGATGGGCAAGGATAGCTGTGGTATGGATAATAGCTGTGGGATGGGCAAGGATAGCTGTGGGATGGATAAACCTCCAGTGCAAGCCCAGTGGGACTGTATGGTCCACCCTCCCAGCTGCCACAAATATGGCACTTTTTTATCAATAACAATTTATTCATTGATCAACACATTTCAACATAAACACAACTCTTTATTAATGCCCTATTCATTGTTGGGCCACTCAACATACATGGCACAATCTCATCAGTGTCATGAGACAGGCTCAAGGAAGCATCCATTAACCATCTATCATCCTGTCTTGCCACTCCAGTGCTCCCGCTGGGGAGTTGCACCAGTGTTTCAGGTGGTTGCGCTGCTTCTTCCCTTCCCGTGAAGCTCTGTTGGGGCCTTGCACATCCAGAATGTTTATCAGGTTTCACCCTTGCCTCCATTCATCAGGCTCCATGTCCCCATTGCCTTGTTGATGGTCCACAAGCCTGTTCTGCAACACTGGGTAGCGGGTGCTGGCCAGTGTGCAGTCAAGCTGACGGAGAGAGAGACCTACGTCATGGCCAAGTGCAGCTTCCTGAAGGGTGAGATCCGCCACCGAGGAGCAGCCGCTCTCACAACCCTCTCTCTCAGGCAGCCTGCTGAGAGCCAGTCGTCTTCTGGGAAAGAGTCAGCTCCTGTGTCCAGGCAGGTATCTGTGGAGCGTGCCACGACGGAGACCCCGCCGACAGATGTACTACCCATGGTGGAGCATGTGGAGGACCCCCTGACGCAGTGGGAGAAAGGAGATGGCACTTCCACCACAGCCCAACCCGCATCCACCCCCAGCTCCACCTCCACAGAAAGGCAGAGATGCAAACTGGAGGGACAGAGCCACACTGTCCTGCAGGAGATAAGAGACACCATCAGGAGCAGCATAGATCTCCTCTCTCAGCTGGTCCACACCGACTCCTCATCCTCCAACCACAAGCCCTTCCTCACCTATGTGAACCAGACCCTCATGAACATGGCGGAACCCCGGTACCAGGTGATGAAGGACAGAATCACCGATCTGCTTCACAACCCTCCAGACCCAGATGAACCTGCTCCCACCCAGTCCAGGTCTGCTCCTCCACCCGGTGATGTCACTCCAAGGCTTTCCACCGGCCCTCACCTATGAAGGCTACGGCTACCAGGAGGTCCAGCAGCACAGGCAGCAGCCCTTCCCAGTCCAGGCACATGTTCATCGGATGCCACCATTGCCACCGGTTCCACTGATGCCACCGATGCCACCCATGCCACCGATGCCACCCATGCCACCGATGCCACCCACGCCAAAGATGCCACCGACGCCAGTCCTCACCCAGCTGCAGAACAGACAGCCCCACTACACTGCTCCTTCCTCCACCCCACAGCCAAGCCCGGCCTCAGTATATCTGTCATCGGTACTGGGGCTGACACCCCATGTTATGGAGGAAGGGGCTCTCAACATCACGGGGCTGAGCCAGCTGTCTGAGAGCTTCCTCAACACACCGTCCCCTGTTGTCCTCTCGGGGCCAGGCACCCCAGTGGTGCTTCAGACCAGCACTCCAGCAGCAACCACCTCCACAGCACCTGGACCCTTCACCCCTGAGACTGGGCACGCCTCCGAGTGACTAAGAAGAGTGCCAGAGACTGGGTGGCTACCTTTTGACTTTATCTTTGCTTTGGACACTTGACTTGGGTCATTTTGCTTTTTCAGTTTGTTATTAATAAAGTTTATCTTTGCTTCACACACTTGGTTCATTTATTTTTGTAAATAAATTCTTGGTGGAAACTTTTAGAAATGGTTTAAGCCTTTGCATGCTTGTGGGATGGGTAAGGATAGCAGTGGGATGGGCAGGGATTCCTGTTGGATGGGTAATAGCTGTGGGATGGGTTAAGATAGCAGTGGGATGGGCAGGGATACCTGTTGGATGGGTAATAGCTGTGGGATGGGTTAGGATAGCAGTGGGATGGGCAGGGATATCTGTGGGATGGGCAGGGATACCTGTGGGATGGGTAATATAGCTGTGAGATAGATAAACCTCCAGTGCAAGCATAGTGGGACTGTATGGTCCACCCTCCCAGGTGCCACACCTATGGCCCTTTATTATCAATAACAATTTAATCATTCATCCACACATCTCAACATAAACAGAACTCTTTATTTAATGCCCTGTTCATTGTAGGCCCACCCAACATACATGGCCCAATCTCACCAGTGTGATGAGAAAGACTGAAGGAAGCATCTATTAATCATCTATCATCCTGTCTTGCCACTCCACTGCTCCAGCTGGGGAGTTGCACCAGTGTTTCAGGAGGTTGTGCTGCTTCTTCCCTTCACATGAGGCTCTGTTGGGGCCTGGTACATCCTCAGTGTCTATCAGGTTTCGCCCTTGCCTCCATTCCCCAGTCTCCATGTCCCCATTGCCTTGTTGGAGGTCCACGAGCCTGTTTTGCAACACTGGGTAGCGGGTGCGCATGAGATTGTGCAGGATACAGCAAGCTTCCACGATCCTCCTCACGGTCTCTGGGCGATGCTGCATGGTGGTGAGAAGTACCTGGAACCTGTTGGCCAGGATGCCAAAGGCGTTCTCCACCAGCTGCCTTGCCCTGGACAGCCTGTAGTTGAAGATCCTGTCTTCATGGGTGAGGCATCTGGAAGTGTGCGGCTTCATGAGTTAGGTTCTCATGAAGAAGGTTCTCGTAGAAGGCGTCATCCCCCATGATGAAGTAGGGCACATCTTGCTTGTTGTTGGGCAGGGGGTCTGGATCTGGGAAACCCATGATGAGGTTGTGTTCCAGCCCCTCCTTGAGGTCACTGGCATTGTATACCTTGGCATCTGAAGCTGACCTGTTGCCTGAAGAATTGATGTACATGAACTTGTAGTCAGCATCGACCATAGCGAAGAGGATGATGCTGAAGAAGCCCTTGTAGTTGAAATAAGTGGACCCCGACTTGGCTGGCACTTTGCAGACCACGTGCTTGCCATCTATGGCTCCAACGCTGTGGGGGAAGTTCCACTTCTGATACCACTGCTCTGCAACTTTCTTCCAGCCTTCTTCAGTCGAGGGGCACTGGAGGAGCTCTTCCAGGTATTCTTTGATGATGGCCTGCACCACTTCTCTGACCACAATGCTGATGTTTTTGTGTGGCACCCTCCAGCCGTACTGCATGCATTTGTAGTTGGTCCCTGAGGCCAGGTGGCGCAGAGTCAGTGCCACCTTGAGCCCAGGTTCCAGCTGGGCTGGAAGTTGGTGCTCTGCTTGGTCAACCTGGGTGTCAGCCGCTCCACAACTTCATCAAACATGGCTGGAGGCATCCTCATGAAGTTCGGGAATGCCCGAGTGTCTTCGTTCCTGAGCTCCACCATCAGCTTGTTGTACAGTCCGTCCTCTGCTCTTTTGGCGAACCATTTTTGTACCCAGACTTCGTACCCAGGCTTCTTGGCTGCCTCTTTTTCTTCCCGTAGGAGAGTTCACAGAGCCTGCAGATGGCTTTGCACTGTTGCAAAACGATGGTGGCTACCAAAAGGACTGTGTTCCGATCCATGGTGGAGATGACTGGATGCTGTGGAAGAGCTAGAGCCAGATGAAGGCTTCAGAGTTCTGCACAGCAGGGCTGCTGGTCTGAAAATGAGATCCAGGTGAGTTGCTCCCCCTTTTTATAGGCAATATAGGTTTTCCACTATGTGTCCTTTTGCATCCTCTAGGCATCCTCTAGACATCCTAAATATCCGAGATAGGTCCCCTCTGTGAGCTTTTTTTCTGTTTTAAATGCTTTGTTTGCGAGCTGCATCCACTTTCATCCTTTCTCCGTCTGTGCTACTAATGCTGCGCGTCCGTTCCGCATCCATTTCGCTTCCTCCCTGTGTCCGCTTTCTGCTGGAGCGGATTTGAGTTGCGCGGATGTGCAGCGGATGCCTCGCGGGTGTAACGGATGCGTAACGGATGGCAACGGATGTAGAACGGATGTTTCCCGTATGCGTAGCGGATGCAGAACGGACGCGTTGGATACATTTTCCGCTCAAAAAGTTTTGAGCAGCTCAAAATTTTTGAGTGGATGAAACCTCAATTGACGGATGCTGGACAGATAGAGAGGAAGAAAAACGGACGCAGTGAGTACAAAATTGAAGCATCGCGTTAACCAATGGATGGCAAGTGTTTCTCTCCGTTTTACATCCTCTTTCCATCCATTGGTGCAGTGTGACATGGGCTTTAACAAGACAAATAAAACATCTTATTTGAATACAACATAATTCCAGATTATCACAAATGCATATCTTATTTATTCTTTTTCCAACTCCTCCTTTTACCTAAATTTCTATATCTCTTTATTCATTGTAGTTATACTTTCATCTGTCTTGTTTACAATTTCATCATTCTCTTCTAACCTTTTTTCAAAATTTTATTAATACTCAATAAGCTAACTTAACAAACAAATCACTAAACATGAAAATATAAAACTTTTCTTTGGAAAGCGGCTTAATCATGTGTTAGCATCTTTTTATGCAGACATAAATCAAATTCATGCTCACCTTATATACTATTTCATATCTCATTTATCATTCTACATTTTTTATATGTTTTCTCCCCTCTTTTCACTCTCTTAATTCTATTTTATTTATTTCATCTCAATTTAAATCATTTTATTTGTATCTTTTGTCCGTTCTTTTTCAATTATCTATTTTTTCTTTTCTCTTTACTGCAAAATTTCTCTGTAATCACTGGTTGAAATATGATGACTTTTTAAATCTTTCCCCTAGATTTAACACTTAAACTAATATATAATTTCCATACTGGTTCTGCTTAGTGTATTCTACATAGTACATTTTAAAGTAATAAAAAAGAGAAAAAAATAGCAAGGCTATAGTATAGTAAAAACAATGTTCTATAGCTAATTAAACTCTATTAGACATTTTACACATTCCCTTTATTATATTGTTAACTCATATAATATTCCAATTTTCTAACTTTATTTCAAATACAAATACTACAATGCAATCCTGTGCACTTTTGCAGAATCTCTTCTTTAAGTACATTTTACCCTTTATCTCTAAAAATAACCTGTTTTTTAACATCTTTTTTAAAGTCTTTATAATTTCTCTTCCCTTTTTCCCTTCCTCTTTTATCCAGTCTAGTCTTTTTGTCCTCCCATCTCTCCATCTCCGCCCTCTTGGTCTCCCCTCTCTGTTGTATTCCTCTTTTCTGTTGCTTCCTGACATTGTATCGATTTTTCACCTTATTTTTCCCTTTCTTGGTTGTTTTTTTTATTTTGATTTCTCCATTTTCTCTCCCTTTCCCTTTTCTTCCTCAACGAAAATTATTTGTCCTTTAAAGATGGCTTCTTCTTCTTCATCCCAGCTTTCTTGTTGTTGTAATTCCTGGTAGGTAGAAATCGCCATTTCTAAGAAGTGGAAAAGAGATCCAGAAGAGCCATTGCCTTCTTGTTCCTCTTCCTTTAACTTTTTATATTCTTTTTCAATAGATAATGCCATTGTAAGATATTTTTTTCAAAAACCACCCAAATGATTTTAGTCTTTCAAAAAATAGTTTCCAAGAGTCCCAAAGTCACAAAGCAATCCAAATCTGCACAAACTGCTTCATTTAGCACTTTCTTTTTTTGTGTGCTATCTTTTCCTGTGGTGAAATTTAATTACACAGTTCCAAAGTAATTTTTTTAAAAGTCTTATTGCTATTATCTCTGATCTTAAAAGTTCCAAGCCGTCTCCTCCAACAAAATCTTAATATATATTCTTTGCTTCTCCCTTCCCACTTATAGCAAAAAATAATAATTTTTTTTTGGTTTTTAGTTCCAATGTTCAGAAATCTTAATATCCCCTTGGCTTTAATTTTCAGATTTAATTACCTTCTATGCCAAAGCAGGTTTTTTCAATTTCCATCTGCTATTTCCATAGGGAAGGAGAGTGAGATGAAAAAA
>BLBF01012322.1:0-12251 GCA_015471245.1 Laticauda colubrina | reverse complement strand
ATAGATAGATAGATAGATAGATAGATAGATAGATAGATAGATAGATAGATAGATAGATAGATAAGTAGCAGGTAGGAAGGCAGGGAGGCAGGCAAGCAGGCAGGAAGACAGACATACCTTTTGAATGGATGGATGGATAGGTAGTAGGTAGGAAGACAGACATACCTTTTAGGTGGATGCATGAATAGGTAGATAGGTAGGTAGACAGAAAGACAGACAGATAGGTAGGCAGGAAGGCAGGCAGGCAAACAGACCTTTTGGATGGATGGATGGATGGATGGATGGACAGACAGATGGACGGACAGAATGTGACAGCGGTGGCACTTTGGAAAAGCGGTAGTGGTGGCTTTTCCCAACATGCTGTCACATTTGAGGCACTGGTTCTGGTGTGATACAACAGTCAGTGGGATGAGCCTACAGGGCCGGCTTCTCGAATGCTCCCCTGCCACCTCTTAGTATCCCCAAGGGGGCTGGCAGAGGAGTGCTAAGAGGCAGCAGGGGGGCGTTTGAGGTGCTGGCCAGCCCTGCAGTTTCACCCATTGACTAGCACCGCTCCGGAGCTGGCACCTCCAATGCAGAAGTGGTGGCGCGTTACATGCTGCTATGGCCATGTTCGATGTGCCGCCCCCCTGCTGGCCCCCTCTGCCAGCCCCCTTGGTGATACTAAGAGGTGGCAGGGCAGCATTTGAGGCGCCGACCCTGCAGGTTCACCCATTGACTGTAGCACTGCTCTGGAGCTGATGCCTCAATGGGTGAACCTGCAGGCCAGCGGGTGCCTCAAATGCCCCCCTGCCACTTCTTAGCACTCCTCTGCCAGCTCTCTTGGGGACATTAAGAGGTGGTTGGGGGCAGCGCATTGAACACGGCTGCGGTGGGACATAACGTGCCACCGCTTCTGCATTGGAGTGCTGGCTCCAGAGCAGTGCTAGTCAATGAGTGAACCTGCAGGGCTGGCTGGCATCTCAAATGCCCCCCTGCCACCTCTTAGCATCCCCAAGGGGTCTGGCAGAACATCGAACCCCGCTGCAGCAGGACATAACATGCTACCACTTCTGCATTGGAGGCGCCAGCTCTGGAGCAGTGCTACAGTCAATAAGTGAACCTGCAGGGCTGGCATCTCGAATGCCCCCCTGCTGCCTCTTTGTGCCCCCCTGCCAGTCCCCTTTCCTCTTAGCGCCTCCCTAAGGCATCCCACTGCCTCCCAAGGTGTGGTACCACCCACTTTGGGAACCACTATTCTAGTCCAACCTCCTGGTCAAGCAGAATACTCTATTCCATTGCAGATAGATGGAGCACTAACAGTCTAGGACTGCATTGGCTTTTTTTTGGCAGCTGCAGTACACTGCTGGCTCATACTAAAGAGGTCATCCACTATGATACCTAAATTCCTTTCACAATAACTGCTACTGAACCAGGTACCACATGTTTTATTTTTGTGCATTTGGTTGTTCTTGTCTAAATGTAGGACCTTATTTTTCTCACAATTAAATTGCATTTTGTTGGATAAGGGCAGAGATGGTATTCAGCAGGTTCTGACCAATTCTGGAGAATTGGCAATGGAAATTTAGAGCAGTTCCGGGAACCACCAAATACTACCTCTGTCTGGCCCCACCCCTGATTCGCTGCCTCCCTGATTAGCTGGGTCTTTTTTGTTGCCCTGCACAGGAGAATAAAGCTGGAAAGCAGGTGGGTGGGGTGGGGAGGAAATGAAGATTTTACAGTATCCTTCTCTTGCCACGCCCACCAAGCCATGTCCCCCAAGCCACATGATGCCCACCAAGCTACACCCACAGAACTGGTAGTAAATTTTTTTGAATCCCAATACTGGATAAGGCCCACTATTTGTTATAGTACTGGGCGTTATGTGCTGGAGTGTGAGCAAACAGTTTACTTTCTGTTGGACATCTCCAGCGTCCATTCGTTCCAACCCTTCTTTGGTAAACCGGACCATTCTCTCAGCCCTGCCGTTCGCAGCCGGGTGAGCCGGCGCGGTTAGGGCATGTCTTATACCTAGGGAGGCTAGTATTGCTCAAATGGTATGCTGGTTAGCTGTGGCCCGTTATCTGAGACGAGAACGTCCGGTATGCCATGCGTGGCAAAAAGGTTGTCCAGTTTTTTTATTACAGCTTCTGTTGTCATTGATGGCATAACTTTTACTTCAAGCCAATTTGAATAGGCATCAACGACAATCAGAAAGGTATGCCCCTTGGTAGGAACTCTGACCATCTAGTCATTCTTGGGGACAGTATATTAGGTGTGGGCTTGTTTCCCGCCAAAATCCCCATCAGCGGTTTGTGGTCTGTTATGATTTGAAAAGTCCGCCCATATAAGTACTCGTGGAAACGTTTTACTCCAGCGACAATTGCTAGAGCTTCCCTGTCCAATTGGCTGTAATTCCACTTGGTTTTGGATAGAGTCCTAGAGTAATATGCGACTGGTGCTTCTCTGCCATCAGGTAGTTGGTGGCTCAGGATGGCACCTACTCCGTATGGTGAGGCATCGCAGGTCACTCTTAATGGCAGTGTGTTGCTAAATTGGATGAGAACGTTTGTTGATGTATTCTTGACCACGGTCCCCGAGGGGTTTCCCAGTCCTTAACGGGTGCTTTTGGTGGGGATGGTCTAATTGCCTGGCATTTGTGGCATGAGCTTACCCAATACTCTATGTCCTTATCAATACCCGGCCACCAAACATAACTTCTGGCAAGGCTTTTCATCTTAACCATTCCCGGGTGCCCTTCATGTAACAGCTTAAGTACCCTGGGCTGTAATTTGGCAGGGATTACTACCCAATCACCCCACAACAAACACCCCTTTTGGATAGAAAGTTCAGTCTGTCTGGACCGGAAAGGTTTAAAGTTTTCAGTTTTTTGATTCTCCGGCCAGCCTTTACCTACCCAGCTAAGAACGCGGGCAGTCAATGAGTCTTTCGCGGTGGCTCTGGCGACATCATACGCCGAAATGGGTAGATCGGGGCAAGTCTCGATTTGTAGCGTTGTCATCGCTGGTGCCGGGTCTGCGTCGGTTGCTGGTAAGGGTGCTCTGCTCAAAGCATCCGCATGGGAAATTTGTTTCCCTCGCCGATGTGTCAGAGTGTAGGAATAAGCTGCTAGGAACTCTGACCATCTCGTCATTCTTGGGGACAGTATATTAGGTGTTGGCTTGTTTCCCGCCAAAATCCCCATTAGCGGTTTGTGATCCCTTATGATTTGAAAAGTCTGCCCATATAAGTATTCGTGGAATCGTTTTACTCCAGCGACAATTGCTAGAGCTTCCCTGTCCAATTGGCTATAATTCCGCTCGGTTTTTGATAGAGTCCTAGAGTAATATGCGACGGGTGCTTCTCTGCCATCAGGTAGTTGGTGGCTCAGGATGGCACCTACTCCATATGGTGAGGCGTCGCAGGTCACTGTTAATGGCAGAGTGTCGCTAAATTGGATGAGAACGTTTGTTGATGTTAGCAAGCTTTTAATATTTTGGAAGGCTTTTTTTTCTTTGTAACCCCAAGTCCAAGTTGCCTTTTTGTCTAGCAGACGGTGTAACGGTTCTGCTATAGTGGCTTTGTTTGGCAGGAACACATTATAAAAATTAATTAATCCTAAGAACGCTTGTAGTTCTGTTTTATTTCTTGGTTCCGGAGCGTCTTTGATCGCTTTAACTTTTTTATCTGTGGGGTGGATACCCTCTCCGTCTATTGAGTAGCCCAGGAATTCGACGCTGTTCTTAACTAAACAGCACTTTTCTCTTTTAACCTTGAAGCCAGATTCCCTAAACTTAGTTAGAACTTCTTTCAGTCTGTTCCTTAATTGAGTTTCATCTCTGGCCGAGATTAGGACGTCGTCAAAATAGGGAACGACTCCTTGTATGCCATTTAGAAGGCGTTCCATCAGACTCTGGAAGACGCCAGGGGCCACGCTTACTCCAAATTGGAGCCGGTGACATTTGAATGCGCCCTTGTGGGTGACTATAGTCTGTGCTTCTGCTGTTTCTGGGTCCACTGGGAGTTGTTGATAGGCTTGTGCCAAGTCGAGTTTGGCGAAAACTTTGCCTTTTCCCAGGGAATGCAGCAAATGCTGGACTACTGGCACCGGGTATGCGCTTGGTTGTAATGCATGGTTCAGGGTAGCCTTATAGTCACCACAGATTCTGATGGACCCGTCAGGTTTAATGGGTGTGACAATAGGTGTTTCCCACTTGGCATGGTCCACAGGTTCTAACACCCCTTGGGCTACTAATTTGTCCAGCTGTTCCTCTATTTTTGCCTTTAGTGCAAAAGGAACTCGCCTGGCTTTTATTCTTCGTGGGGCTATTTGGGAGTTTAGATTGAAAGAAATGGGGTTTCCCCGATACTTGCCCAGTGATCCGTCAAAAACGTCCTGGAATTCTCGGATGAGGTCGTCTTCCCAGCCGGTTGTAGTCACTCGATCGACCCCGGTCATCCCGATGCCCAATGGCGCGAACCATTCGATGCCCAGGAGGCTTGGTCTGTCTTGGTTGACTATGGTCAGCGGGAGCACCTTGACGTGATTTTTGTAGGCGACTCGGAATTGTCCCATGCCAACCACAGGGATTTGGTTTCCCTGATAGTCCTTGAGGGTTAGGTGCTGCTTCTTCAATTCTTTGGGTTTGATACCTGGGACTAGCTGTTTTATTGTGTCCCACGATACCATGGAGAGGAAGGACCCCGAGTCCACTTCCATCTTGCAGTGTTTTCCCTCGATTTCCACGATGACTTTAATTTTTCTCCCACTTTCCGTCTGAGCGCTCTGTATAATGACAGTTTGGTGTGTATTGGCTCGCTTCTCTTGTTGCCATTTTCTTTCGGCTCGTTTAGGCTCGGCTCGTGTTGGGGAATTTCTGCGTCTCGTCGGGCTGTAGAATTTTTTGTTTCTGCAGACCTTCTCGATGTGCCCTCGTTTTTTGCAATGTCGGCAGATGGCATCGAGAAATCTGCATTCGGCTCGGGGATGGTTTCCTCCGCAGCCAGCGCATTCCCGCCAATTTCTCCTTTCGCGCTCTTTTTTGTTCATGAGCAAACGGTGGACCTCATCGTCCTCTTCACTCGATTCATTTGTTTCGCCCGACTCTTCATAGTGGGTTGTGGTGGCAGGGTGCTTTCTGTCTTTGGCTGGTGTTTCTTCGCTGTGTGTGTTCATCTTTTTAATGGCTACCGCAGATTTTTTCGCGGCTTCAGCGGCTGTAGCTTCCGCGATGGCTTCGGTAACGGTGATGTTGGGCTTGTTGAGCAATTTACTCTGTGCGGTCGAGTCTCTCAGGCCCAGCACCACGCAATCCCTCATTGCCTCGTCTATGTTCAAAAATTCACACTCACCCCCTATTTGTCTGAGGGCAGCGATGAAATCGACGATGGTCTCTCCCTCTCTCTGGTCTCTGCGGTAAAATTCGTGTCGCTTTATTAAGTTAGACACCATCGGAGCGTAGTGTGCTTTGAGGAGTCTCTGCAATTCCGTCCACGTTAGTTGTTGTTTAACGTCCCGGGGCTTCGCAAGGGCCTTTGCCATCTTAAAAACTGTTGGCCCGCAGTGCGTCAGGAACACAGTTCTCTTGCGTTGCTCTGAAATGCCTTCCATTTCATTGCTCTCCAAATACATTTGGAAGCGATCAGCATAGGAATCCCAATCCTCTTCGTTGGGATTGAAGGGTGCGGGCGGTGCGTTGTTTCCAGACATCTTGGTTGTAATCTGGACTTCTTATCACCGCGTGCAGGTTTTTCCGTTCAGGACGATCCCATCCTCGTCGCCAGTGTTTTGTTCGGAAAACACACGAGGTAGACCGGGTTCCAACAACAAATACTTTATTGTAAACTAGTCAGTAAATAGGAACGCTTGGCTGAAGCCGGGGCCAGCCTTTTATACAGGCTGGCTTGCCTGCTTGCAGCCAATGGCAGTTGTTTAGATTTGCCACCTTTTTGGCAGCTCTTTGGATTGGTTCCTAGTGAACCAATCCAGTGTTCATTTTATTAACCAATCAGGTTTGTAGATTTGGAGTCATCCACTTTACATATAGAACAGATGTCATCTATAAATTTGATGAGTTCCCCTTCTACCGATTCATCTACATCATTCATGAAAATGTTGAAGAGCACTGACCCCCAAGATAGAACTTTGTGGCACTCTATTGCATGATTTCCTCCATCTAAATTCCATTAAGGACTACATGTAGAGTACAGTTGGTCAGTAAGTTATGAATCCAGCTGGTGGTGATACTGTCTATTCCATAAGACACTTTTTGTAGGATGTCTTGGAAAAAGATTTTATATATTTGTCATGCCTCCTTGTTTTTTCCTTCTAAATCAAAGATGTCAAACTCAAGCCCTGCAGGCCAAATCTGGTCCATAGGGTGCTTAGATCTGGCCATAAGGCTGCCCTGGAAACAGCAAAGCATTAGCCTGCAGTGCTCCTGCCAGTGAAAATGGAGCTCAGGAGGGACATGTGTGCATCAGCATCAGCAAATTATATGAATTGCAGAACTTTGACTTCCTTCTCATATGTTGGACTTTATTCAAACATCATCATCCCATGGATTGATAGCCAGTATAATTGATTTTATACATTAAGGTTTGTTCCAGTAAAGGCAATTTCTGTGTAATGTCTTTTCCCAAAGACTTTTCTCTTAATTATTGAAAGACTTTCCTCTTAATTGGAGTGGAGTCTGCAGAAAAAGCAATTTGGCAAACAGTCCTCCCCATTTATTCTTTTAAGTTTGCAAGTTTTCATCATTCCCAAGCATTTTAGACTGATTAAGGACAAAGGCAACCTCTTCCTTCTGATGATGTCATGGTGAACTGGCTCAAAGGAACAAGGCTCTGTTCTGATGGCCCGAATTTTCCTGTGAGGAGGCTCTTAAAGGGCAGCTTGAATCCTGGAGGGAGTGGCAAGAGAAAGGGGAAGCTTTGGAGAAGGCAGGGGTAAGGTGATTTCCCTGATGGAGTAGAAGAAACCTCTGAATTCCAGCAGGAAAAAAATCAGCCAGCATTGGTGGATCTGGAGCCGTGACAGCCAGAGAGACAGCAGGAAGAGAAAATAAAAGATAATGCTTAGACAGTGAGAAAATTTAGAATCCAGAAATAGTTGACGGCAAGAGTGGATTTAAAAACAAAAACAAAAAACAGAAGAGTGAGAATGTCAGGTTTCCAAGTGATGAAATCCATTTAAAAAGAAAAGAACAAGGTCCATCTTCCAAAACAAATTCTTTTATTTAGGAAAGCATCAAATCAGCAAAGTCCATGGTAATTCCAGATCTGACAAAACTCAGAATTACCACACAATATTACAAGTTAGAAACAACTCCCCAAAAACACAATCATACAATGCACATTTTGACCTCCTCTGCCACCCACAGAATTCGATTTTGGCTCGTGTGGATATTTTTCATGGAATTTCCCCACATCTATAAGCATTTATTTTCCAGCTATTAACCCAAGTCACTTGTGAAATTGGATAGCCTTTCCAATAGATTAAATAATGTAATTTCCCCCAGAAAATCCTAGAATCCAAAATTTTCTAACCTCATAATGTTCATGCCCTGCAATGAACAAAGGCTTCAGAGGTACACATTCTGCTGTCCTCAAAGAACAAAGTCCATCTTCCAAAACAAATTATTTTATTTAAGTAAGCATCAAATTGGCAAAGTCCATGTAATTCCAGATCTGACACAACCCGGAATTACCCTACAATATTATAAGTTAGAAACAATCCCCAAATGTCACATTCTCCAATAGAAGTAATTCAATGTTGCTTGATGTCTTAAATCTCCACCTCAAGGGCCCAAGCCCGGACAGCTCATTTCCCACAGGAAGAAAGATCACCTAGCCAAAACACTCTTTATCTCCTCTCCTCCCCCCCTTAGGAATGTGGCAAGCCCAAAATCCTTCCCCCATGACTGCCACAGAGAAAGTAAGAAAAATGATATATACTAAGCCTAACTAAAATGGCTACACATATGTCAGCTTTGGGCTTGACAGAGAGAGTGAGATGCCAGAAGCAGGGCAAAGAATCTGCTTCAGAAGATGTGGTGAGGAGGAGAGGGAGCATCTGACAGTAAAGGATTGCTGATAAGAGACTGTGAAAATAAGACAGGAGAGATAGAAGAACTCTGAACTGAGATCAGTGAAGAGACCATAGACTTCTATTTTATTTTATTTTAACCAATGCACAATAGAGAACATGTTGAGTGCTGAGAAAATGAACTCAGGAACAAACTTACAACGTGTGCAAGTAACACTTCTCTTGATACAGGAGGCCATGACAAAAACACAGGAATCAATGGCAAGAAATCATGAGATTAAAAATGAGTGAAATGAAAGGAGATATTAGAAGAATGGATGATAAAATAGTAAATATTCAAGAAGCAATTACCAGGAATGCACAGAGAATACAATTGGCAGAGGCAAAAGTGGAACAGATGGAGAAGAAAATGGAGACAATGGAACAAAAGCTCATCCAAGCTAATAAGGAGTTGGAAGAATCAATTGTCTGTCTAGAAATGGAAAAGGATACATTTTTCTAAGATTCCAGAATATAATTGAAGAAAAGGAGGAAGATCTATCCAAAATCATGATAGAACTGTTAGCAGATAAGTTACAGAGTACAATGCAAGGGGACTTAGATGAAGTGTACAGGATACATACAAATTATGCAAGGAAACATGGATTGCTGAGAGAGGTACACATAAGATTTGCAAGAAAGACAATAAGAGAGGAAATGTACTAGAGAACAAGGGAGGAGCCTATGACATATAAAGGAAGAGAGATTCATACATTAAGACAGATACCCAGAAAGGTCAGAGAAATATCCAACTAAATAATTGTAATGTGATGTTCAGATGGCTGCTCTTGGAAGGTATCTTGATTACATGGCAAGATAAAAAATTTAGGATCGGTACACCTGACAAAGCACATGAACTTTTTGACCAGTATTTTACAACAGAGGAGGAACAAGAGAGTAGAGAAGAGAGTGAAAGTAAAAGCCAAGAGGAAGAACTAATAGAAGAGAAAGAAGAAAGAGTAAGGCAAGGAAAAAATGAGCAGCAAGACAGGATACACGAAGCAAAATACAAAGAGAAATAAGGACAACTAAAAAGGCAATGCCTATAAACAAATAACAAGATGGGGGAAGAAATAAAAAATGCTCTCAATTAACATCAATGGGCTAAATTCCCCAGCAAAAAGAAAACAAATGTTGACTAAGATAAAGAAATTGAACCTAGATATATTTCTTCAGGAAGTACACATTAAGAAACATCATGCTAAAATACTGGAAAATCCAAAAATGGGGAACCTCTACACATTCTTAGTACAACAGAAGAAGAGGGGAATCACTGAGTATATTAAGGAAAGGATAAATGTGAAACAAATATATATAGATGGAGACAGAAGAGTATTAATGATGGAAATAGTAATAAATTTAAAACAAATCTTGCTTACTGTAATATATGCACCAAACAATAATCAGAAAAATTTTATAAGAAACATGAAAAAATAATTGAGACTGAATATGAAAATGTGTGCTTAATAGGTGATTTCAGTGCAATGGTGGAAGTTAAAAAGGACTATAAAAATAATAAAAATAATAAAATTAAGAGGAGACTACTCCCAAGCACATTTTTTGAGATGACAAAAGAATTAAATTTACAAGACATATGGAGGGAACAAAATGAAAAAGTAGGCAGTATACCTTTTACTCAAATGCACATTGTTCATGGTCAAGAATTGATATGCATGGATGACATTGGGATTGAGAAATGATATAGAGTAAATATAAATAACAACCAACACTTGGGCTGATCATAATCCAATAAAATTGATATGGAAGGTCAGAAGAGGAAGATGGACAGTGAATCAAGCAATAATGAAAGACAACGAATATGTATGAATGATGGAGAGGGAGTTCAAAGAAAATAGGAAAAAAAGGAACAACACAAATGTTGTGGGACATAGCAAAGGTGTACATCCAAGAATTGATAATAGCTTATGTGCCAAGAAAAAATATCAACAAGAAAACCGACAGGAGGAACTTGAGGAATGGGAATTAGAACTACAGAACAATCCTCAAAAGGGTAAAGTTAAAAAGAAAATGGAACTTATAAGACAGACTGAATTTGATAGTACAAGAAGAAATGGCACAAAAAGTTAAAAGGGTGAAACAGAAATTTTTTGAATGTGCAAATAAGCTGGGAAGATGGCTAGGAAATAAATTAAGAAAAGGACAAGAGAATAATGCACCAATTGAAAGATGACAAAGGAAATATATATCATAGAACAGAAGACAAAAAGAAAATTATTCAGGAGTATTTTAGGAACTTATACAGTCAAGAAAATATAACGGAAAAGAATGTTAAAGAATATTTGGATAAGAAAAAAATTAAGCAAAATTGAAGAGATAAAAAGAATGATGTTAAATGAAAAAAATGATGATGAAAATGGCAGAGGTGGTAAAAAAAGCAAAAGAACAATAACCCCCCAGGCTCAGATGGAATACCTGTAGAACTTTATAAAAATATATAAAAGCATTAGAGACAAATATGAAAGAGCACTGGCAGAAGCGAAATCATCCAAAACTTGGTTGGAAGCCTACGTAGCATTAATCCCAAAAGAAGAGACAAACCACCACCAATAAAGAATTATAGGCCTATTTCTTTATTGAATACTGATTATAAAATATTTGCATTCATAATGGCGAAAAGGCTAAAAAAAGTGTTAAATGAGTTGATACATCCAGATCAAAATAGATTTCTGCCAAAGAAACAGATAAAAAATAATTTGAGAATTATTATAAACATACTGGAATATTATGAAGTACATTCTAGAAGACAATTAAGCATTGATGTTCCTAGATGCATAAAAGGCTTTCAATAATTTGAATTGGCAGTTTATTTCAAAACAATGAGAAATTATGAATTTTGGTGGGAAATTTATAAGAATGGTATAAGCAATATATTCCACATAAACGGCAAAAGTAATAATAAATGGAGAGTTAACTGAACAATTTCAAATATCAAAGGGAGTAAGGCAAGGATGTCCGCTATCATTGTTGTTTATCCTGAGTTTAGAAGTATTACTTGGATAGATTAGAGAGGAACAACAAAAAAAAAGGTCTCAAAATGAAAAAAGAGGAATATAAAGTCCAAGCTTTTGCGGATGATTTGGTGCTTGAGGACCATTAGAATGCATATTGTGCTTGAGGACCATTAGAATGGGGACCCAAATTAATTAGGAAAATAGAAGAATTTGTAAAAGTGGCAGGTCTTAAAATAAATAAAAATAAGACAAAGATCATAACAAAAAAAATCTTATTAAGAAACAGAACAAAGAATTGGATGAGAAAATAGAACTGCAAATTGTTAAAAAAGTTAAATATTTAGGAATTTAGCTTATAGTGAAAAGTATATTATTAAAGAAGATAATTATACAAAATTGTTAACAAAAATTAAGACAGATTTGGATAATTGGAAGAATTCACAAATCTCACTTATAGGACAAATTGCCACAATAAAAATGAACATAGTGCCAAACATTTGGTTTCTGTTCCAAGTGAAACTGACAAAATTAGGAAGTAAATTTTTTGAAGAGTTAAACAAATTAATATCAAAATTTATTTGGCTGGGAAAAAACTGAATAAAGTTAAAATTGTTACAGGAGAGCAGAAAGAGAGAGGGTTTTGCTCTGCCAGATTGGGAACTATAATACACTGCAGCAACCCTTACATGGATCAAAGATTGGGTAATGTTGAAAAATAAAAGAATATTGACAATTGAAGGACATGACTTACAATTAGGGTGGCACACATTTTTATGGGATGGAAAAAAGACAGTTATTTCCAAAGACATCAAATAAGAAATGCATTGCTATTAATTTGGGAAAAGATTAAAAGAAATCATTATTACAAAATTCCAATCTGGTTATCAACTATGAAAGCATCAATATATCCAAATATGTTAAATCTGGATAAGATAGTAAGGTATAAGGACATCTCAAAATGAGCAAGGGATATTAAAAATGAAACACGAATTAAAAGAGCAAAGGAATTGATACTGAGTGGTGGATGTATATACAAATACAAGCAAGATTCAAGAAAGATACAGAAAGTCATGGAATATATAGAGAACTATTGCAATTAGACAAGATTCTACAAGGTCCAGAGGATAAATTGATTTAACTCTATACAGAAGCCTGAGGATGGCAGATGGGATTCTGCTGAAACGTTGCTACAACTTTAACAGAACTACAATGAC
>BLBF01012319.1:0-30744 GCA_015471245.1 Laticauda colubrina | reverse complement strand
TCACAGGTTGCTCAATATATTTTGTTTCCTTCTCTGTGTCTCCCTCCCTCCCTCTCCCACTCTCCCTCCCAGGTAACCCCTGATCCCCCTTGGAAGACCCCGCCCTGCATGGCTTCTTCCTGACAGGAGCCTCTCCTGGAAAGACATGCCCAAACGAGTCTGGAGAAACCCCGGGGCTGCGTCCCCCAGCATTCAACCAGGGACTCATAAACCAGGTTAGTTTCTTCCCAGAAATGGGGGCCTCCCTCAAATCCCTTCCTCTTTCCGAGCCCTCTCTATAGATCTGGGCTTTGCTTTCCCCCGAGTGCCCCATGTTTGAAAAAAAGTGGCAGTGGAACATGGGACTTGGGCTTCCCTCTTCCCAAGACTTGCCTGGCCTCTACATGGGAAAAAGAAGCAGGGGAACTATTTGGATTTTGGCACTAAATAGGCATAATTAAATACTGAAGTTGAATGTGTTAAAAAGAAATAATAGCTAATAACTGGAATTTATGAAATTAATTAAAGTTTAAAAAGGGAAAAAGTGAAAAGAAAGGGTGGAACGTGGAAACAGAACTGAGCCCGCCACTTAATGGTAAAGGGAAAATTTCAGTGACTCTTTGAAAAGTGCTTGGTCTTTTTAAAATTGGAATTTGAAAGGAAATAAAAGGAATTCCATTATAACAAAATAAAAACCCTGAAATGTGAAAGACTAGAATATTACAAGGGAAAAAAGATACATGAAGAAATTGCCCTGGGATTATTTGGTGACTTTGGGAAAAAGTTGGAAAAGAAATCAACAGAAGGAAGCTGGAAAGAAAGATTTACAGACACTGACTGTTGAAATTTAATATAAAAGACGCTGGTTGCAATAAACTACTAGACAATTGGATTGGACATAAATATTAAAGAAAGGAAAATAAAAGAAGTAGTAGTGTACAAAATGAGAGAAATATGTGTGGAAATAAAATTGGAACAACAAAATAGGAAGAAAATGATGAAAGAAAGCTTGGAAATGTACAGCATTATACTACAAAAATTAGAAATGGTAATGCAGATTAAAGAAGAACAAAGAGAACCAGAGGGGGAAGAGTGAAATAAAGAAGAAACCAGCTAAAGAACAAGTGGAACAACATTAAAACAGAAAAAAAAAGAATTAAAGTTTAAAAAGTGAGGTTTGATGTGATAATTAAAGGGGGAATTGTTTGGAAAATTAAACAAAGAAAAACGAAACAGCAGAAGAGGGAATTACAGAGGAGAAATCAAGAGAGGGAGGGGGATAAAATAAATAATTGGAAGAAGAAATGGAGAGAAATAAACAAAAAAAAGGGGAATTAAGACAAAGGACCAGAAAATAATGGGAAGTAGAAAGCAAACAACAATAAAAAAAATTATATAGTCAGGAGAATGAGAGACAATGGGTAGCAGAAGAACAGGAAGGGGGATTCTGCAAGTTAACGTGTCGTGATATAGAAGAACATAGATTTAAAAATGGAAAAGAATGGAACTGATATTTTTCTTTTAAGAATTATCGTGAAACCAGATATAGATTTAATTGAAATAGATATGGAAATGGAAATTTATTGTAATAATATTAATTTACATTTAATAAAGTAATGAATAAAGTTAAAATGAGACGAGAATTGTAATGGAAAGACTATTATCAGTTTCTAAAATTAATTGAATAAATATTTTTGAAACAGATGATTCAGAATGTAATTGAGAAAAAAAATACCATGCGGATTCTCTCTCTCTCTCTCACACACAGACGTATACATACATATACGAATGAATATATACATATATATATATATATATATATATATATATATATATATATATATATATACATATATATATATATATATATATATATATATATATATATATATACACACATACACATACATACATGATATGTAGTTGTTACCCTGTTTCTCCAACAATACGGCCTCCCCCGATAGGAAGTCCCAGCATGTTTTATAGGCATGAAATGAAATTAAGCCCCTCCCCCCAAATTAAGGCCTATATTAAAACATGCGAAATGGGGGGAATGGTGGGGGGGCTTGCCGTTAGGAAGTACTTTTGTTGCACATCCGGATATGATGTTGCCTGCATTGACCCCAATAGGAAGTGCCCCACCAACGCTGAGGTCAACATCCAACCCATCACCACCGGCCCACCTGAAGATGCAAGGGGAGGGAATTAAGTCACCCCCAAAAAGACAGCCTAGCCATTTTTTCGGGGCTCAAAAAAATATAAGACTCGGCTTTATTATATGAGAAACATGGTAGACTGTTATAAATGTACAATGTGAAAATTAAAAAATGATTGTACTATGGTAAAACTTTATAATGATTTAAAGGGAATAAATTGGGGGAGTGTATAAGGCAAAGGGGTGGCAAGCTCGAATTGACAATTAAAGGGGACATCTGGATTATTAGAATTAGGATGGAACCTATTGAACAATGAATGGAATAATAGTATGTGATGAAATTGCAATTGTGACAGATAAAAGTGAATATATGAAATGAATAGAGAAATGAAATAAGAACCTTAAGCCCCTGTCACACTGCACCAACGGATGCAAAGAGGATGTAAAACGGACAAAAAAGCTTGCCATCCGTTGGTTAACATATCCGTTAATGTATCCGTTCTGTACTCACTGCTCCGTTTTGCTTCCTCTCTATCCGTCCAGCATCCGTTTATGGATGTTTCATCCGCTCAGAAAGTTTTGAGCTGCTCAAAACTTTTGAGCGGAAAATGTATCCAATTCATCCATTCTGCATCCGCTACGCATCCACTAGGCATCCGTTCTGCATCCGTTCTGCATCCGCGATATCCGCTAGGCATCCGTTCCGCATCCGCGCAGCTCACAGCAGCTCGGACGCAGGGAGGAAGCGGAACGGACGCAGAACAGATGCAGAACGGATGCAGCACGGAACCAAAGCGTTTAAAACGGAAAAAACGTTCGCAGAGGGGACCTATATCGGATATTAAGGATGTCTAGAGGATGCCTAGAGGATGCCTAGTGGAAAACCAATATTTCCTATAAAAAGGGGGAGCAACTCATCTGCATCTCACTTTCAGAACAGCAGCCCAGCGGTGCAGACCTCTGCAGCCTTCATCTGCCTCTTGCTCTTCCACAGCATCCAGTCATGTCCACCGTGGATTGCAACAGAGTCCTTTCGGCAGCCACCATCGTTCTGCAACAGTGCGAAGCCATCTGCAGGCTCTGTGAACTCTACTATGGGAAGAAAAGGAGGCGGCCAAGAAGCGTCTGGGTCCGAAGATGGTTTGCCAGAAGAGCAGAGGACGGACTGTACAACAAGCTGATGGTGGAGCTCAGGAATGAAGACACTCGTGCATTCCAGAACTTCATGAGGATGCCTCCAGCCATGTTTGACAAAGTTGTGCAGCGGCTGACACCCAGGTTGACTAAGGCAAACACCAACTTCCTGCCCAGCCTGGAACCTGGGCTCAAGGTGGCACTCAATCTGCGCCACCTGGCCTCAGGGACCACCTACAAAAGCATGCAGTACGGCTGGAGGGTGCCACACAACACCATCAGCATTGTGGTCAGAGAAGTGGTGCAGGCCATCATCGAAGAATACAAGGAGGAGCTCCTACAGTGCCCCTCCACTGAAGAAGGATGGAAGAAAGTTGCAGAGCAGTGGTATCAGAAGTGGAACTTCCCCCACACCATTGGAGCCATAGATGGCAAGCACGTGGCCTGCAAAGTTCCAGCCAAGTCGGGGTCCACTTATTTCAACTACAAGGGCTTCTTCAGCATCGTCCTCTTCGCCATGGTCGATGCTGACTACAAGTTCATGTACATCGATGCTTCAGGCTACGGCTCATCTTCAGATGCCCAGGTATACAACGCCAGTCACCTCAAGGAGGGGCTGGAAGGCAACCTCATCGTGGGCTTCCCAGATCCAGACCCCCTGCCGAACGACACGCAAGATGTGCCCTACTTCATCGTGGGGGATGACGCCTTCTCCCTCAGAACCTACCTCATGAAGTCCTACACCTCCAGACTCCTCACCCGTGAAGAGGGGATCTTCAACTACAGGCTGTCCAGGGCAAGGCGGGTGGTGGAGAACGCCTTTGGCATCCTGGCCAACAGGTTCCAGGTACTTCTCACCACCATGCAGCATCATCCACGGACCGTGAGGAGCATTGTGGAAGCCTGCTGCATCCTGCACAATCTCATGCGCACCCGCTACCCAGAACAGGCTTGTGGACCGTCAACAAGGCAATGGGAACATGGAGCCTGGGGAATGGAGGCAAGGGCGAAACCTGATCAACACTCAGGATGTGCAAGGCCCCAACAGAGCCTCACAGGAAGGGAAGAAGCAGCGCAACCTCCTGAAACACTGGTGCAACTCCCCAGCTGGAGCAGTGGAGTGGCAAGACAGGATGGGAAATGCTTAATGGATGCTTCCTTCAGCCTGTCTCATGACACGGATGAGATTGGGCCATGTATGTTGGGTGGGCCTACAATGAACAGGGCGTTTAATAAAGAGCTGTGTTTGTATTGACATGTGTGGATGATTGATTACATTATTATTGATAATAAAGGGCCATAGGTGTGGCACCTGGGAGGGTGGATCATACAGTCCCACTATGCTTTCACTGGAGGTTTATCTATCCCCACATCTATTACCCATCCCAAAGGTATCCCTGCTCATTCCACAGGTATACCTGCCCACCCCACTGCTATCTTAACCCATCCCACAAGCATGCAAAGGCTTAAAGCATTTCTAAAAGTTTCCACCAAGACTTTATTGAAAAAAAGAAATGAAGCAAGTGTGTGAATCAAAGATAAACTTTATTGAACAATAAGCTGTAATAGAAAAATGACCCAAGTCAAGTGTCCAAATAAAGTCCACAGGTAGCCAGCTACCCGGTCTCTGGCACTCTTATTGGTCACTCAGAGGTGTGCCCAGTCTCAGGGGTGAAGGGTCCAGGTGCTGTGGTGGGTGGGTGGTGCTGGAGTGCCTGGCCCCGAGAGGACAACAGGATGTTATGTTGAGGAAGGTGTCGGACAGCTGGCTCAGCCCCGTGATGCTGAGAGGTCCTTCCTCCATGCCATGGGGTGTCAGCTCCTGTACTGATGACAGATGTACTGAGGCCGGGCTTGGCTGTGGGGTGGAGGAAGGAGCAGTGTAGTGGGGCTGTCTGCTCTGCAGCTGGGTGAGGACTGTCGTGGGTGGCATCATTGGCGTGGGTGGCATCATTGGCATGGGTGGCATCATTGTCGTGGGTGGCATAGGTGGCATCAGTGGAACCGGTGGCAACGGTGTTGCCTGATGTCTCTTTGCCTGGACTGGAAAGGGCTGCTGCCTGTGCTGCTGAACATCCTGGTAGCCATAGCCCTGGTAGGTGAGGGCCTGTGGGAAGCCTTGGAATAGGAGGGACATCACCTGGGGTGGAGGAGCAGACCTGGACTGGGTGGGAGCAGGTTCCTCTGGGTCTGGAGGGTTGTGAAGCAGCTCCGTGATCCGGTCCTTCACCAGCTGGTACTGTGGATCTGCCATTTCCTTGAGAGGCTGATTGACATAGGTGAGGAAGGGCTTGCGGTTGGAGGAGGAGGAGTCGGTGTGGACCAGCTGAGAGAGGAGATCTATGCTGGTGCAGATGGTGTCCCTGATCTCCAGCAGGACAGTGTGGCTTTGCCCCTCCTGCTGTCTGGCTCTCAGCCTTTCTGCGGAGGCGGAGCTGGGGTGGTGGTGGATGCGGCTAGGACTGTGGTGGACTCGATGTCTCCTTTCTCCCACCACACCAGGGAGTCCTCCACGTGCTCCACCACGGTGACAACAGCTGTCCGCGGGTTGTCCACCATGGCACGCTCCACAGAAACCTGCCTGGAGACAGGGACTGACTCTCGGCTGGAGGAGGACTGGCTCTCAGCAGGCTGCTGGAGAGAGAGGGTCGTGAGAGGGGCTGCTGGTGCTCCTCGGTGGCAGATCTCACCCTCCAGGAAGCTGCACCTGGCCATGACGTAGGTCTCTCTGTCTGTCAGCTTCACAGTGGCCTGGCCAGATTTCTTCAGGTGC
Organism: Laticauda colubrina; assembly: GCA_015471245.1. Lineage (NCBI taxonomy): Eukaryota > Metazoa > Chordata > Lepidosauria > Squamata > Elapidae > Laticauda > Laticauda colubrina. The sequence continues at coordinate 24,703 of BLBF01012319.1, read as the reverse complement.
AGCTTCCCGTACCAGGTGTGCATGTGCTTCCACCAGCCGCGGAGCACCTCCGAAGTGTAACCCATACTCTCCGCCCTCTTTCTCCAAGCAGCCTGCTTCTTTTTGGTGTCCCTGTACAGCCGGTGTCCCTTCCGCCACAGATAGTCATTCTCTCTCAGCCACTCCAGCACCTCATCCTCGTGTGCCTCCTCAATAAAGTACTGCCTCCTCTCCCGTTGTCGCGTATGCCTCTTCCTCCCTTTGGCAGGACCAGATGGGCCCTCATCAGAGGGGCTCCCAGGTAGTAGGGGCTGCTTCTCCACACCAGCAACAGCAGCACCACCACCAGGATCATCATCATCATCATCATCATCATCATCATCATCATCATCATCATCATCCTCACCAGCAGGATCATAATCATCATCATCATCACCAGCAGGATCATAATCATCATCATCATCATCCTCACCAGCAGGATCATAATCATCATCATCATCAGCAGCAGCAGCAGCAGCAGCAGCAGCAGGATCATCATCAGCAGCAGCAGCAGCAGCAACGGCAGCACCAGCAAGATCAGCAGCAGCAGGACCAGCAGGACCAGGAACAGCAGCAGTAGAGTAAGCACCAGTAGGGCCAGCAAGTCCAGGAGCATGAGCAGGACCAGGAACACGAGCAGGATGAGCAGGACGAGCAAGACCAGGAGCACGAGCAGGAAGAGCAAGTCCAGGAGCACGAGCAGGATGAGCAGGACTAGGAGCAGCTTCAACAGAGTAAGCCCCAGCAGAAGCACCACCGCCAGGAGCAGCTTCAGCAGAAGCCCCAGCAGAAGCAGAGTCAGGGGCAGGGGTGGGAGGTTGGCCCTGTCCCTCTTGCCAGGGATGGCGGCAGGCTGCTGAGGCTTTCGCTTCCTCCCTATGGTTGTGGGGTTGCTGGCTGGCAGGGAGGCTGGCAGGCACCAAGGCTGGCAGGAAGGCTGGCAGGAAGCCTAGCAGGAAGCCTCGCAGGAAGCCTCGCAGGAAGCCTCGCAGGTAGGCTGGCAGGAAGCATGGCAGGAAGGTAGGCAGGCAGGCAGGCAGGCACCAAGGCTGGCTGGAAGGCAGGCTGGCAGCAAGGCTGGTAGGCAGGCATGCAGGCAGGGCAGGCAAGGAACTCGAAGTGTCCAGCAGCAGGTCTTTCCTCCGAATGCTGGCCACGTGCGAGCTGCTTCCCTTTATATCCGGGGGGCTTATGCAATGCATCTCCCCGCATGCGCAATTAACGCTCGGCATCTGTTCTGCTTCTGCTGTGCATCCGCTAGGCTTCCGCTCTGCATCCGCTTCATCCACTGTACATCTGCTGTGCATCCGCTTCATCCGCTCAGCGTCCGTTCTGCATCCGATGTATCCATTCCGCGTCCGCTTTGCTGAGGTCCCCCAGAAGCCTAGCGGATGCGCCATCCACTCCCATCCGCTTCCATCCGCTGGGCTTCTGTTCCGCATCTGCTTTGCATCCGCCCTGCGTCCTCCCCGCATCCGTGTTATCCGCTCTGGTTATGCAAATTTTTGCCCCTTTTGAGAGCGGATAACAACGGATGGAACATTTTGATCATCCACTGTGTCCTTTTTGCATCCGTTGGGCAGTGTGACATGGCCTTTATCTTTTGCTTTGCTGTATCAATAATCATTGAATGATTATATCAGTGGGAGTCAAGCTTTCCTAACAATCTATACAATCCAACTTATAAGTGTGATAATAATAAATATTGTCAGTGTAAACCTGTCTGTACCAATTAGTATTTATCACCACAGACATGTCTACTTCAGGATCCATTATTACTGATAAGTAGTACTTATCATAATATTAATGATAAAACATTAATGTAGACTACATAGGAAGGGTTCAAATGTTCTCCCTTGTTTTACTCCATGGGAAAAAAAGTGATCCTTCTTTTACTGGCTCCATAGAGGCCAAACCTCCTTCTCAAACAAGGGCTTGGAGAAAGAGTTTGGATGAGGGCCAACCAGCTGAGCTCCATTTTAAGGGCAATCAATTTCCTCCACAGTATTTCTCCATTTACTATTTCAAATGCTGCACTAACATCTATGTAACCAGCAAACCCTGGTTACCAGACTGAAATATTTTGGGATTAGATATTTCAAGACAATCTGTTGTCAATATGAGATTATTAACCTTTGCATTGTTTAATATACACATTTATATATTTTTTAACTTTAACCTTATTACTCTTCTCTAATGAATCCACCTTCTCTTCTACCCAAACTCAAGTTTACCTAAGATGAACATGGTATAAGTTTTAGTCACAATATCTATTAGAATAACTGGCCTGTAATTGCTAGAGACCTTCATAATCTGTTTTTAAATACATAATCACTCACTACTCTTGCCTATTTTATTCCAAATGGATGTGGCAGGTATGGTATGTGAAATGAACATGCGAGTAAAGAACCCACAACTAGGCATATTTTTGAACATTTACTGGAAATTTCTCTCCAGGGACCTTATTGCTTTTCTGGCCTTTTATGTTGAATTTGAACACTAACATCATAGGATAAAAATATAGCTGACATGTTCACTAATATGGTGAAAATCAGCTCTTGAATTCCATGGAGAAGATACAACTGGAGTGATTGCTCACCCACCACTATCCTACTCACTTGAATCGATGAAGACACACACACACAAACCTGAGAGACTTTGTAGACACCTCCTAATATTGATATCTGGATGAAGATATCAATGGCAGCTCCATCAATAAAATGGAATCCTGGCAGCTCCATCAATAAAAGCCAGGAGGTTCTCCTTCCTTCCACAGCCGTAGTTGGGGACATTGGCGTCTCCAATGGAGAGCATGTCCAGCAAAGCATCTGAAGTGCGTAAAGTGCTCAAAGAGTTGTTATGGATGTTGTTGTCAAGTGTGAGATTGTACAGGAGTTGTTGATTCTTGTTGATCAGTTGAATGACAAAAATGAAATGAAGTCTTTCTGTGAACCAAAAAGAAAGCCTACTGAAAAATAAAAATGTTTATGTAATTAGCATCAACAGCAAGAACAAACTCCTTTTTAAAAATTTATTTTCTTTGTCTCCACAAGTCTACTGAGCCTTAAGCCAACAGTGATCCAGAACCAATCATCAGTTACTTCAGTTATCAAGTGATGAACCCAGGATTGTACAGGGAGAGAAAAATAATGTCAACTTCCTTCACAATTTTTTCAGCTCCATCTTTGGGTTTGAGTCTCTTCCATAAAGTAAGACAAAAGAGGAGACCCATGGAAACCCAAACCATTCAGGTAATTAAATAGGTCATGAAATATAGGAGCAAATGAAACTAGAAAAAAGGAGAGTGATAGAAATGCAAATGGAGGGAATGCAACTCCACCACCCTGAATGACTTACGAATGGCTAGAAGAACTAGAAGGAGCACTGTTGAAAGGGAACAGTATTCACGACATTTCTGTCACAGTGTTGATCATAGTGATGAGATGGTCTCCTGGGCTGTAATAGCTCCATGGACTGTTTCCATCCTGTTGCTCCAAACTCAGTGGGCATTTCAGTCTAAGTTTCCCAGAGACTGGCTGGGACACCAGCAGAAGAAGAAGCAGGAGGTCCATAATTCTTGAGGCTGAATCAATCCCCTTGCCAATTCTTCAGAAAAATAATGACAAATTCATAGAATTCAAAGCACTCTTGCAAGGTGAACTTTCCAGTATCTTTCCTGATTCAGACAGACACATTCCATGCTTCATCTGGAAAAGAAAGGTAAGCTGAAAAGCATAATCACTGCCTGTCTGAAAACTTGTGCTATACAAATGTGACCTAGGATATTTATCCTTTTTTGATGAAGGATCACTTTCACATTGCTTCAGTCTGATGTTTGCATCAAAGAGAGTCACTGGAGAAGTAGCAGAAAACTGGGATGGTGATTACTACAGGGAGAAGCCACTTTTCTCCTGGGGACCCGAAACTTTTTTGTGGATGATGTGAGGAGGCTTATCTGGAAAAAAACATGTAAGTGAAAACCCACAAAAAGACAACTGGAGGCTCTGTTCTGTAGCGGTTGTGATCTTTCCTGTCAGGGCATGTCCAGAAAGTGATGCAGGAGGAAGGGATCTGGATAACAAGGGAACTGACTTCTGTGTCCTTCAGCCAGAGGTGGTATTCAGCAGGTTCTGACAAGTTCTGGAGAATCGGTTGCGAAAATTTTGAGTAGTTCAGAGAACTGGCAAATACCGCCTCTGACTTGATATTTTACAGTATCCTTCCCCTGCCACACCCACCAAGCCATGCCCACAGAACCGGTAGTAAAAAAAATTGAATCCCACCACTGCCTTCAAAATGGACTTTTGTCTCCCAAGTCTTCTAGGGAAGGTCACCAGAGTTATGGACTTTGATGCCACTCGAGGTTGATGTCCCTTAACTCTATTCCTGCCTGTCTTCTAACGCCAAAAAAGCAACGAACATTGAACACTTCCTAAAGTTTAGAGTAGGGCCTGTTGGATATTTTCTCATATTATATCTACAGACGTGAATCTATATTGGAGCTGGTTTTAAAATTGTTTATGCCCAAAGTGAAATTACATTTTCCATCCTTACTAGCGATATCCATTTTTTGATGAGAACTGACAAATAGTCAGGAAATTGACAGTCTATGGACTATATCACTGAGTAAATTGTGACAAATTTATAGAGTGGGAAGAATTTTTTTGACTTCTTTACCATTCTACCTGTTGCTTTTCCATGTTCATGTAGGGCACTTGGCTCTTTTCCATTCTGAAGTTCATCCGTTTATGAGACAAACTGGGCACTGCCAGGTCTGTAGCTGAGATCACAGTGTGGTGGACGGTGTGAACTGATTTCTTGTCACATCCAGCCAGGAAAATTGTCTGGGAGGACTGGTGGCCCTTCCTTCACTTGTGTGGATGGACTTGGTGGGGGGGACCCTTGTGACACCCCCATCTCCAAGGCTCTGTGTGTGAAGCTCCACAAAAGACCTCCAAGGGCTTGGAAGGTGCTGTTGGGGTGCTGGATTATTTGGATCCACTGATGAGGGATTTATGTCTCTTATCTGGAGAGGGAGACATGGACCTGTCCACCTTGGCCGAGAAGGGAGAACTGGGGGTTGAGTGAGAGGGAGAGGTTGAGGAATAGGCAGGTCCTTCTTGACCTTGAGGAGCAGAGGATGGTCCATGACATTGAAGATGACCTACTGCATCTCCCTCAGATTCTCCTCCCAATGCCTGGCTGTTGGGTTCTAGGTGGCTCTGGGTTCAGGCTCTCCCTTCTGAATGCCAGGCTGATGTGTAACAAGGTTGTTCTCCTTCACAATATCCTCTGCCATGTCTCACTGAGGGATGGTTGTGCCCAGAAGGGAGGAAGCCTGTTAGGAAATGAGTCACACAACAGGTATTTGGGTTAGAAATATATAAATCAAGATAAACATTTTAAAACTATATCTTTAAGAAAATGCAAAACTGTAATTAGGTGTGGTTTCTCAAATGGCCATAACATGGAACCAGAAACCTGGGTCGTTTCAGTCTTAGTCTCAGAAGAGAGTGTGTCTGAGTGAGTCTCTGTTTTTCATTCTGTTGGAAAGTATTGCCGTTCCTCCATATTTTTCTAACTGACTGATATTACTGGATTTAATGTAAGTCTGTTACTGAACTTTTTTTTGACACTGGACTTTGATATTTGGATTATCCCTGGATTGAAAAACTGACTGATTTACTTGTGAATGAATTTGTATTACTTGTTTGGACTTTGTTTAACGTTTCTGGAAGTAAAAATCTACATTTACTGGACAGTGTATCTGTGTGCTGCATGCGTATTATTCAAACACTACTCTCAAATACGTCTCCCTGTATGTGCTCATTCTCCTAATGGGGAATTACCTCAACACTGGTTTTGGTCCCAGGCCATACCAGGCTTAGATAACTGAGAGTTAGTGTGAATACACAGTACTGTATACAGACAGCTGTTTCCTGTTTAATTGTGGCTTACTATCCTGATAAAGATGGCACAAGTCACTTCAACAAGTTTATCACTGATAACCCAGTTGGATGGAACAGCTATGTTTCCTGGTTTATGAAGTGCAGTTTACTTCTGCGTAGAAAAGGTTTATGGAATGTAGTTCAAAATCCACCGGATGTAAATGCTTGGGATCCAGAAAATGAGGATGATGCCAAGAAGATTTCTGACTTTAAACAGAACAACAAATGAGATCTTTGTATAATTGGACTAACACTGAGTGACCAGCAGCTTGTCCATATTTGTGGAGAAGAGTCTGCTGCTAAGTGTTGGGAGAATTTGAAGAGAATGTTCATGACAGTGTAGGTGCACATATACATCTTACACATAAACTGTTTAGAGCATGTATTCTGAAAGGTGGAGATATGTTAGCTCATTCAAATTTCATGAAAAGAACTTTTCAAGAGCTACATGAAAAAGAACTGATATTTTCAGAGCTGCATCAAGTTTACATCATTCTTTCCTCGTAGAATGAAAGTTATAATGATTATGTATCTTCACTGGAAGTCCTGCCCAGAGATAAACTGACACTGACTGACATAACCAGAAGATTGCTAGAAGAAGCAAGAAGACGGCCGGATAGGGACCAAATGAGGAAGGAACAACCACAAGAAGAGAATTTGTCTTCTACTGCTTATACTGTTAGGAAATGTTTTTCTTGTGGGGCTAGGGGACATATAGATAGATTCTGTAAGAAGGGAAAACAACAGAATACCAGTTAACACCAGAAGGCTAAGAAGAATATTAGTTTGGCTATGTCTAGCAATTCAACTGTAAACCATGATTTGTGGGTTGTTGATAGTGGAGCATCACAATGCATTACGAAAGATAGAAAAAGGTTTGTAAAGATGTCCACGATTAAACAACATGTATAATTGGCAAATGGATGGAAGATTAAAGCATCAAGTGAAGGTACTGCATATTGTTCTTGTATAAATGAACATTTAACTATGTTATATGTACCTAAACTGAAATTTAATTTGCTATCAGTAAGGGCTTTAATTAATCTTAGTTATGTAGCAACCTTTAGGGGAGATAACTGTATCATAGAGAAAGAGGGTAAAAGGGTTACTGCTACTTTAAAGAATGATTTATATGTAATACATGATGATCAGGTGAAGATTGCTAACTCTGTTTATAACAATGTTAAGCCACATGATGAATGCATACATTTACTACATAGACGTCTTGGTCACATTAATTTCAAAATGCTCAAACAAACTGTTCAATTGTCAGAGGGAGTAAAATTGGAACCCTGTAGCAAGTATTTACACTGTAATGCTTGTAGCTAAGATAAAAGTAAGGTTACTCCTGCAAACAGACTTTATGGGTTTAAGACCAAAGAACCTTTAGAGGTTGTGTTTGCTGACATAATTGGTCCTAAAAAAACAAGTTTGGGAGGTGCCTGCTATATTTTGAGTATTATGGACCATTACTCACGATATGGTTTCTACTATCTTATGAAAAACAAAACAGAAACATTCCAACATTTCTTTAACTGGTTAAGGTTTGCTGAGAGAAAAATGAAAAGTAAAGTAATTACTTTAGTCACTGATAATGGGACTGAGTTTGTTAACAAAAGATTCTAAACTATGCTGAAATTGGCTGGTGTGGAGCCTAAACGTTCTGCACCTTACAGACCACAACATAACTCGTTTATAGAATGAAGAGGGCAAACATTACAAGCCATGGCTCGCACTATGTTATCTGATTCAGGTTTACCTGAAACACTGTGGGGTGAAGCCATAATGTGTAGTAACCATGTTTCAAACAATGTATTTAATACAACAACTGGAGAATTGCCATTCACTCGTTCTCATGGCATAAAGCCAAATTTAAGTTGCCTACACACATTTGGAGCTCTAGCATGGGTGTGGAGCCTAAATGTTCTGCACCTTACAGACCACAACATAACTTGTTTATAGAACGAAGAGGGCAAACATTACAAGCCATGGCTCGCACTATGTTATCTGATTCAGGTTTACCTGAAACACTGTGGGGTGAAGCCATAATGTGTAGTAACCATGTTTTAAACAATGTATTTAATACAACAACTGGAGAATTGCCATTCACTCGTTCTCAGGGCAGAAAGCCAAATTTAAGTTACCTACACACATTTGGAGCTCCAGCACGGGTGCATATTCTCTCACAAGTAAGACTGAAAGGGCAACATAGAGCTAAGAAGTTATTTTTTGTGGGTTATGGAGCCAACCATAGATCATTTAGATTCTGGGATCAAGGCATAACTCATGTTTATTGTAGTGCTTATGCAAAATTTCTTGAGCACATTCAGTGAGATAAACTGGAACAGGAATCCAGCAATGATATCATTATTGATACCCAAATAGTCCCTAAAGATAAAATCAGTAAACCACAAATAGCCCTTAAAGAGGAAGCACAGGAGGAAGTAAGAGAACAGGCACAGGAGGAAGTGGAAGAACAGGAGCAGGTGGCACAGGAGAGTCCACTAGTAAGCCCTGTATTACCAAGACGTTCAACCCGAGTAACACGACCACCTGACAGATATTAGGCTAGTGTTGTATGCCAAGTGAATACAGTTCCAAGTAATTATAGTGAACTAAAAATGTATCCTGCTAAGGATCAGACTGCTTGGCAGAAAGCAATGGTTAAGGAACTAAAATCTTTAAAAAGACTGGAGGTATACGAAAATGATAAGTTACTACCAGATAAACATGCCATAGGATGTAAATGGATATATAAACTGAAGACAGGTGTAGATGGGACTGTTACCGATAAAGCCAGGTTAGAAGCACAAGGGTTCAATCAGATAGCAAATGACTATGATGAGGTGTTTGCTCCTAGTTTGAAGGCTACTACATTAAGGGCAGCTTTAGTGTGGGCAGCTAAAGAGAAATATATTGTAAATCATTTGAATGTAGAGACAGCATATCTGCATGAACCGTTGCAACAAACTATATATTTAAAGAAACCTTTAGGTCTCAAAAATGGTAATACTGATCAAACAACTGATTGCTGGAAATTGAAAAAGAGTCTTTATGGTTTGAAGCAATCAGGATATGAGTGGAACCAATGTATAGTTAAAGAATGGACAAAGATAGGTTTTGTAGCTGGCATGGCTGATCCATGTTTGTTTAAAAGAGAAAGTAATGGTATGATTTCACTGTTGTTATTATTTACTGATGACATAGCATTAATCACAAAAACTGAACAGAGAAGCTACTGAGATAATATCACTGTTGGAAATTTTTTTTAAGATAAAACAGTTAGGAGAAATCAAACAATATCTTGGTTTAAAGACAGATAAAACTAGGGGAGGATACAAAATCTCACAGGCAGATAAAATTAACCAATTATTAAAAAGTTTTAAAATGGAACTTTGTAAGCGGGCTAAAACACCAATGAGCCAGGAGTTTAGCCATCATGATGTACAAAGTCCTATTTTTGATAAGAACATTTATCAGTCCTTGATTGATAGTATATCTTATCTCAGTAATTGGTCAAGGCCAGATATTGCACATAGTGTTAACCAATTAGCAAGATTTAATGCTGAGTCAACTGAAAGGCACTGGCAAGCTGCTAAATGTGTGTTAAGATATCTGAAACAAACAATGCATTATGCATTGTATTTGGAGCCTTTTAAGATGAACTGAATTTAACTGCATATGCTGATGCAAGTTTTGCTACAGACATAAATACACGAAAATCTACATCGGGTACTGCTGTATTATTGGGAAAAGCATTGATTGGATGGAGATCTATTACACAGAAACATCCAATTTTTCAACAATGGAGGCTGGATTCTCATGTTTGTCTTTATTATGTACAGATTTAGTTTTGTATAAACAATTAGTTTTATTTGAAAAAAAAATATTGATTTTTAGAAACAAATATAGACAAACACAACACAGAACATGAAAACATAAAACCTCTTTTCTGAAAGCATCCTGACCCCGGATTACATCTCTTTGTACAGACACCAATTCAAAGTCATGCTCATTTTTATATACCATTCTATATCTTATTGCCATTCTAGATTTTCTATACGGCTTCTCCCCTATTTTAACTTTCTTAATTTTATTTTTATTTGTTTCATCTCAAATAAGATCATTATATTTATATTCTTTGTCCTATTTCAGCTATCTATTATCTTTTCTCCTTCAACAAAATTCCTCCTGTAGTCACTAATTGGAGTATAACGCCTTTATATCTTTCCCCTAAAATTACAACACTTAATATAGAACATAACTTCCATTCGGATTCTGTGAGTACATTAAAGCTAGACACTACATTCTAAGCCCTGGTCCCACTGCATTTACGGATGCAAAGAGGATGTAAAATGTTAAAAAAAGCTTGCCATCCGTTGGAAAACACTATGCATCCGTTGTGTACTCACTGCATACAAGTTTCATATTTTCTATCCCTCGAGCATCCGTCCACTGAGATTTCATCCACGCAAGAAGTTTTGAGCTGCACAAAACTTTGTGAGCGGATGAACTTTCCGCCGTGTACAATGTACATCCATGACATATATGGGCAACAAACGTTCTAACCTGGACCTCGGACTGAAGGTGGCCCTGACTCTGCAGCATCTGGCCTCTGGAACCACATACAGAAACATGCAGTATGCCTGGAGGGTGCCACACAACATCATCAGCAAAGTGGTCAGAGAAGTGGTGCAGGCCATCATCGAAGAATACGTGGAGGAGCTCCTCAAGTGCCCCACCATTGAACAAGGCTGGAGAAAACTTACAGAAGAGTGGTATTAGAGATAGAACTTTCCCAAACCATTGGAGCCATAGATGGGAAGCACGTGGCCTGCAAAGCTCCAGCCAACTCAGGGTCCACTTATTACAACTACAAGTGCTTCTTCAGCATCGTCCTCTTCGCCATGGTCGATGCTGACTACAAGTTCATGTACATCGATGCTTCAGGCTACGGCTCATCTTCAGATGCCCAGGTATACAATGCAAGTGACCTCAAGGATGGGCTGGAACACAACCTCATCATGGGTTTTCCAGATCCAGACCCCCACCCAATGACACACAAGAAGTGCCCTACTTCATCATTGGTGATGACGCCTTCTCCCTCAGAAGCTACCTCATGAAGCCATACACTTCAAGATACCTCACCCGTGAAGAGAGGATCTTCAACTACAGTCTGTCCAGGGAAAGACGGGTGGTGGAGAACACTTTTGGCATCCTGGCCAACAGGTTCCACATACTTCTCACCACCATGCAGCATGAGCCACAGACTGTGAGGAGCATCATGGAAGCTTGCTACATCCTGCACAATCTCATGCACACCCACTACCCAGTGTTGCAGAACAGACTTGTGGACCGTCAACAAGGGAATGGGGACATGGAGCCTGGTGAATGGAGGCAAGGACGAAACCTGATAGACACTGTGGATGTACAAGGCCCCAACAGAGCTTCATGTGAAGGGAAGAAGCAGCGCAATCTGCTGAGACACTGGTGCAACTCTCCAGCTGGAGCAGTGGAGTGGCAAGACAGGATGATAGATGCTTAATGGATGCTTCCTTGAGCCTGTCGCATAACACTGATGAGATTGTGCCATGTATGTTGAGTGGCCCTACAATGAAGAGGGCATTAATAAAGAGCTTTGTTTATTTTAAAATGTGTTGATCAATGAATAAATTGTTATTGATAATAAAGGACCATATGTGTAGCAGCTGGGATGGTGAACCATACAGTCCCATTATGCTTGCACTGGAGGTTTATCTATCCCACAACTATCCTTATCTATCCCACAAGCATGCAAAGGCTTCACCATTTTTTCAAAATTTCACCAACACTTTATTAAGTAAAAAAAATGAACCAAGTGTCTTAAGCAAAGATAACCTTTATTAACTTTCCTAGGTAAACTTCATGACTTTATTAAACAAGCAAAATGAACCAAGTAAACTGTATTAAGTGTGTTAAGCAAAGATAACTTTTATTAACTTTCTTAGGTAAACTTTATGACTTTCCTAAAAAAGCAAAATAAACCAAGTAAAGTGTCTTAAGCAAAGATAAACTTAACAAGTAAACAACTCAGTCGGTGACATTATCCTCAGTCACTCTGAGTCATGTCCACAGTCTCAGCTGTTAAGCGGGCAGGGACTGTGGAGGTCGCTGTGGCTTGAGTGCTGGTCTGAGGCACAATTGGGGTGCTTGGCCCCAAGGGTACAACAGGGGATGGTTTGTTCAGAAAGCTGTCCGAGAGCTGGCTCAGTCCCGCGAGGTTGAGAGGCTCCTCATCAAGGATTTGAGATGTCAGGCCCAATACTGACGATAGATTGTCCATTGATGGGCTTGTGGGGTGGAGGAAGGAGGAGTGTAGTGGGGCTGTCTGGTCTGCAGCTGGGTGAGGAGTGGAGTCTGTAGCATCTGATGAACCTTGGCCTGGACTGGGAAGGTCTGTTTTTGCTGTGGGAACTCCTGGTAGTCATAGCCTTGGTAGGTGAGAGGCTGTTGAAAGCCGTGGAAGGGCTGTGACATCGCCTGGGGTGGAGGAGCAGACCTGGACTGGGTAGGAGCAGTTTCAGCTGGGCCTTGAGGGTTGTGCAGAAGTGCTGTGATCTTCTGCTTCATCACCTGGTACTGGGCCTTGGGTAGGTTCCTCAGGGTCTGGCTCACATAGGTGATGAAGATGTTGCGGCCCGAGGATGCTCTGTCCAAATGGACCACCTGAGAGAGAAGTTCTGTGCTGGTCTTCATTGTGTCCCTGATCTCTAACAGCACACTGTAGTTCTGGCCCTCCAGTCTGCCTCTCTGCCTGCATCCTCTGGAGCTGGGGGTGGGGTTGGGGTTGGGTTGGCCTCTGGTAGCTGCTGCTTCTTCCTCCATTTGTGACAGCAGGCATAATCCTCCACGGGATCCTCCAAGTCTGCCGGCATGGGGAGTGCAGCTGTCTGGGGCGTCTCTGTTGTGGGGCCTTCTGAAGACACCTGCCTGGACAGGGTAGCTGGCTCCTGGCTGGAAGAGAACTGGCTGTCTGTGGGCTGTCTGAGGGAGAGGGTTGTCAAAGGGGCTGCTCCTCAGTGGCAGATCTCACCCTCCAGCAAACTGCACTTGGACATGACGTACATCTCCCGGTCAGTGAGCTTGACAGCGGCCTGCCCGGATTTCTTGAGGTGTAGCTTGCCATACCAGGTGTGCATGTGCTTCCACCATCCTAGGAGTACTTCTGCAGTGTATCCCAGGCTCTCTGCCATGTCTCTCCAAGCTGCCTGCTTCTTCTTGGTCTGTGGCCCTTTCTCCAGACGTACTCGTTCTCCCTCAGCCATTCCACAACTTCATCCTCATGCTCCTCGGAAATGGTGTCCTGTTTCCTCTCCCCCTTCTCCTTCCCTTGCCTCTTTCTCTAGCATGGTCTTGAGCAGGGCCTTCAGGTGCTTGAGCAGCAGGGCCTTCAGGGGCTTGAGCAGCAGGGCTTTCAGCAGCAGGGCTTTGAGGGCCTTGGGGCTGGTCCACCACAGCAGCAGCAGCAGCAGCAGCAGCAGCAGCAGGTTCAGAGTCAGTGCCAGAGGGTGGGATGCTGGTTCTGTCCTTGCCAGGGCTGGAACGATTAGGCACCGGCTTCCTCTTCTTGCCTGACTGATGATCCATGGTGTTTCTGATAGATGTATGTGGCAGCATGTCTTTCCCCTGTATGCTGACTGCGTGCGTGCTGCATCCTTTTATATCTGCGGAGCTGATGCAATTCATACTCCCTGCATGCGCAGTGAACGCTTTGCATCCTATATACATCCGCGCAGCATCCCCTTTGTTTCCTATAGGCGTTCGTGATGCATCCGCTTCATCTGCTATGCATCCGCCCCTTCCGCTATGCGTCCGCTTTGCAATTCTCCCCCGGAACCCCTTCGGAGGTGTCATCCACTTCCATCCGCTGTCATCCGCTAGGCTTCCTATGAACATCCATTTAACATCTCCGTTACATACTACCCACATCTGTTCTTTTCCGTTCTGTTTATGCAAATTTTCACCATCTGTTGTTATCCGCTCTCAAAAGTGCCCCAAATTTGCATAAACAGAGCAGACAACAACAGATAGGGGGAGGATGTATTGCAGATGTAAAACGGATGCTCAGCGGAAGCCTAGCGGATGGAAGCAGATGGAAGCAGATGGCACGTCCGCAGGGCTTCCGGGGGAGCATAGCAAAGCGGACGTGTAGCAGAAAGAGTGGATGCATAGCAGATGAAGCGGATGCAGAGCGGATGCATAGCGGATGTAGAGTGGATGCCTAGCGGATGCCTAGCAGATCACTGCACATGTGGGGAGGACGCATTGTGTCAGCCCCACGGATATAAAAGGAGGCAGCTCGCAAGCAGGTCACCATTCAGAGGAAAGACCTGCTGCCACAGACATCTCCATAAGAGACCATGGGGAAGAAGAGGAAGCCTGTGCCATCTTCTGTCAGCCCTGGCAAGAGGGATAGATCCACCATACCACTCCCTGGCGCTGACTCTGATGCTGCAGCTGCTGCTTCTTCTGCTGCTGGTGCTGGTGCTGCTTCTTCTGCTGCTGGTGCTGCTTCTTCTGCTGCTGGTGCTGCTTCTCCTGCTGCTTCTCCTGCTGCTGCTGCTTCTGCTGCTGTGGTGGACCAGCCCCAAAGCCCTGAAAGCCCTGATGCTGAAGGCCCTGTCAGAGGGAGGAAGAGGCAAGGCAAGGAGAAGGAGAAGGGAGAGAGAAGCAGTACTCCATCGCAGAGGAGCATGAGGAGGAGGTGCTGGAGTGGCTGAGGGAGAACGAGTATATGTGGAGGAAGGGCCACAGGCTCTATCGAGACACCAAGCAGAAGCAGGTGGCTTGGAGACAGAAGGCGGAGAGCCTGGGCTACACTTCAGATGTCCTCCTCGGGTGGTGGAAGCATATGCACACCTGGTACGGGAAGCTGCACCTGAAGAAGTCTGGCCAGGCCGCGGTCAAGCTCACCACCGGGAGACCTACGTGATGGCAAAGTGCAGCTTCCTGGAGGGTGAGGTCCGCCACCGAGGAGCAGCCCCTCTGTCTACCCTCACTCTCAGGCAGCCCACAGACAGCCAGTCCTCTTCTGGCCAGGAGACAGTGACCGTGTCCGGGCAGGTGTCCACAGAGCGCCCCCCGACAGAGACCCCCCCCCGACAGCTGCACAACCTATGCCGGAGGACATGGAGGATTCTCTCACACACATGGAGCAAGAAGAAGCAGCGACTCCCAGGGACCAACCCACCCCCACCCCCAGCTCCACCTCCACAGAAAGCAGGCAGAGAGGCAGACCGGAGGGACAGAGCCACACTGTCCTGCTGGAGATCAGGGACACCATCAAGACCAGCGCAGATCTCCTCTCTCAGCTGGTACACTTCGAGATTTCATCCTCAAATCGCAAGCCCTTCCTCACCTACGTGACCCAGAACCTCATGGACATGCCCGAGCCCCAGTACCAGGTGATGAAGGAGAGGATCACGGTGCTGCTGCACCACCCTCCAGGCCCAGCTGAACCTGCTTCCACCCACTCCAGGTCTGCTCCTCCACCCTAGGTGATGTCACAGCCCTTCCAAGGCTTTCAACAGCCCCTCTCCTACCAAGGCTACGGCTACCAGGACTTCCCTCAACAGAGGCAGCTCTTCCCAATCCAGGCACAGGTTCCTCGCATGCCACAGGTGCCACCGATGCCACTGATACCACCGATGCCACTGATGCCACAGATGCCACCGACGCCACAGATGCCATTGATGCCACCAATGTCACCAATGCCACTGATGCCACAGATGACACTGATGCCACCGATGCCACAGTCGCCACCGATGCCACCGATGTTTCCTCGCACGCCACAGATGCCTCACCTCACCCAGCTGCACACCAGACATCCCCACTACACTCCTCCTTCCTCCACCCCACAGCCAAGCCCGGCCTTAGAACATCTGTCATCGGTCCTGTGCCTGACATCCCAGGTCCTGGATGAAGGGCCTCTCAACCTCACTGGTCTGAGCCAGCTTTCTGAGAGCTTCCTGAACACACCAATTCCTGTTGTCCTCTTGGGGCCAGGCACCCCTATGGCACCTCAGACCAGCACTCCAGCCACTGCCACCTCCACAGTCCCTGTCCCCTTTACACCTGAGACTATGGACATGCCTCAGAGTGACTGAGAACATTTCCAGAAACTGAGTTGTTACCTGTTGACTTTATCATTGCTTGGGACACTTTTCTTGGTTCCTTTTGCTTCTTAAATAAAGTCCAACACTTTACTTAACTGTTATAAATAAAGGTTATCTTTGCTTCACACACTTAGGTCATTTCTTTTACTTAATAAAGTCTTGGTGGAAATTTTTAGAAAATGGCTAAGCGTTTGCATGCTTATGGGATGGGCACAGATACCTGTGAGATGGGTAATAGCTGTGGGATGGGCAGGGATACCTGTGGAATGGGTAATAGCTGTGGGATGGATAAGCCTCCAGTGCAAGCATAGTGGGACTGTATGGTCCACCCTCCCAGGTGCCACACCTATGGCCCTTTATTATCAATAACAATGTAATCATGGATCCACACATTTCAAAATAAACAAAACTCTTTATTAATGCCCTATTCATTGTAAGGCCACTTAACATACATGGCACAATCTCATCAGTGTGATGAGACAGGCTGAAGGAAGCATCCATTAAGCATCTACAATCCTGTCTTGCCACTCCACTGCTCCAGCTGGGGAGTTGCACCAGTGTTTCAGGAGGTTGCACTGCTTCTTCCCTTCACGTGAAGCTCTGTTGGGGCCTGGAACATCCACAGTGTCGGTCAGGTTTCGCCCTTGCCTCCATTCACCAGGCTCCATGTCCCCATTGCCTTGTTGGTGGTCCACGAGCCTGTTCTGCAACACTGGGTAGCGGGTGCGCATGAGATTGTGCAGGATGCAGCAGGCTTCCACAATGCTCCTCACGGTCCGTGGATGCTGCTGCTTGGGGGTGAGAAGTACCTGGAACCTGTTGGCCAGGATGCCAAAGGCATTCTCCACCACCCGTCTTTCCCTGGACAGCCAGTAGTTGAAGATCCTCTCTTCACAGGTGAGGCATCTGGAAGTGTAGGGCTTCATGAGATAGGTTCTGAGGGAGAAGGCGTCATCACCCACGATGAAGTAGGGCACATCTTGTGTGTCATTGGGCAGGGCACAATGGGAAGCCCATGATGAGGTTGTGTTCTGTGAAGCCCATGATGAGGTTGTGTTCCAGCCCCTCCGTGAGGTTACTGGCGTTGTATATCTGGACATCTGAAGCTGACCCGTTGCCTGAAGCATCGATGTACATGAACTTGTAGTCAGCATTGACCATGGCGAAGAGGATGATGCTGAAGAAGCCCTTATAGTTGTAATAAGAGGACCCTTACTTGACTGGAGCTTTGCAGGCCACGTGCTTCCCATCTATGGCTCCAACAGTGTGGGGGAAGTTCCACCTCTGATACCACTGTTCTGCAACTTTCCTCCAGCCTTGTTCAGTGGAGGGACACTGGAGGAGCTCCTCCAGGTATTCTTCGATGATGGCCTGCACCACTTCTCTAACCACAATGCTGATGGTGTTGTGTGGCACCCTCCAGGCATACTGCCTGTTTCTGTACGTGGTCCTGGAGGCCAGGTGGCACAGAGTCAGTGCCACCTTCAGTCCAGGGTCCAGGCTGGGACGAGGTTGGTGCTCTGCTTGGTCAACCTTGGTCTCAGATGCTCCACAACTTCATCAAACATGGCTAGCGGCATCCTCATGAAGTTCTGGAATGCACGAGTGTCTTCGTTCCTCAGCTCCACCATCAGCTTGTCATCGAGTCCAAACTCTGCTCTTCTCCCGATTCATCATCGGACCCAGACACTTCTTGGCTGTCTCCTTTTCTTCCCATAGAAAAGGTGAAAGAGCCTGAAGAGGGCTTGGTTCTGGTGTTGAATGATGGCGGCTACCAAAAGGAGTGTACGATGATCTATGGTGGAGAAGAATGGATGCTGTTGAAGAGCAAGAGCAAGGCTGAAGAGGTCTGCACACTAGGGCTGCTGGACTGAAAGTGAGATCCAGGTGATTTCCTCCCCCTTTTTATAGGAAATGATGGTTTTCCACTAGGTGTCCTTCCACATCCTCCAGGCATCCTCCAGTCATCCTAAATATTCGAGATAGGTCCCCTCTGCGAACCTTTTTTCCATTTTAATGCTTTATATCCAAGCTGCATCCGCTTTCATGCTTTCTACGTCCGTGCTACTTACGCTGTGTGTCTGTTCCGTGTCCGTTTCACTTCCTCCCTGTGTCCGTTTTCCGCTGGAGCGGATGTGAGTTGTGCGGATGCCTAGCAGATATAGCGGACGCGTAACGGACGACAACAGACATATAACGGATGTTCCCTGTATGCGTAGCGGATGTAGAATGGACGCGTTGGATACTTCATCCGCTCAAAAAGTTTTGTGCAGCTCAAAACTTTTTGAGCGGATGAAATCACAGTAGACGGATGCTGGACGGACAGAAATTATGAAAAACGTATGCATTGAGTACACAACAGATGCATCGCGTTTTCCAAAGGATGGCAAGCTTTTTTGTCCGTTTTACATCCTCTTTGCATCCGTTGGTGCAGTGTGACATGGGCTTAAATTAATTCTCTCATTTAATTCATTCCATTTGTTTTATTCACAAATGTTTCACTAAATCATACATTGTTTCAAATTTTCTAACATTATTTCTAAAAACAAATATAATAATACAATCATATGTACCTTTGCAGAATCACTTTTTCAATTAAATTTTTACCCATTATCTCTAAATAAGTCCTGTTTCTTTACATCTTGCTTCACACCCTTGTCGCTTATCTTCCCTTCCCTCCTCCTTTGCTTCTTCTCTCTGCCCTTTTACCCCCTTTTCTCTCCACCTCAATTTCCCTTTTCTGTATTCCCTTTTTCTGTTGCTTTCTCATGTTATGTCCACTCTTCACCTTATTTTTCCCTTTTTTGGTTGTTTTTTTAGGTCTCAAATTTTCCATCCTTTTTCCCCTCTTTCCCCTTTCTTCCCCAAGTACAGTTACTTGTTTGTGAAAGATGGCTTCTTCTTTGTCCCAATTTTCTTGTTGCGTAGTCTTTTCTTGTAGTTTCTCATAGGTAAAGATCGCCATTTCTAAGAATTGAAAAACAGAACCAAGAGAGCCCTTCCCTTCTTGTTCCTCTTCTTTATATTTTTTAAATTCTATTTTCAGTTCGTCCACAAGAGGTGCCATTGTAGAGTTTTTTTTCCCTTCTTTTAAAACAACCACCCAAGTGTTTTTCATCCTTCCAATATAATTCCAAAAGTTCCAAAGTCACCAAACAATCCAAATACACACAAGCTGTTTCTTTTTACACTTTCTTCCTTTTTTCACTTTCTCTTCTTGGGGTTAGTATTTAGTTACAAAGTTCCACTTAAAATGTAGTAGTCCTGTTAAAATTTTAGTAGTCCTGTTAAAATTTAACTTTAGGTTCTTTAGATTCCAGGCTATCTTCTCCTTCCAAATCCTGTTCTTATTCTCTTCCTCTCCCTTCCCACTTACAGCAAAAGAAAATTTTCTCTCTCTCTCTCTTTTTTTTTTTTTGCCTTTTATATTCAGAAATCTTTATTATCCCCTTGTCATTAAATTTTCCAGTTTAAATACCTGTTGATGCTAAAGCAGATTTTTCTGATTTCTCATTCATCTCTATTCGCTGTCAACATAAGGAAGGAGAATGAAAAAAAATACAACTTTCCCATTTCACTTTCATTCGATGCTTCCAAGTCTTCTTTGGGAGCAATGTATTTTTTTTTTTTTTAAGTTTAAGTTCCAGGATGCCTTAATTGTTTCTTCTTATCCCGCTCAGCCAAAACTTTCACTTCAGCACTTTCTTCCTCCTGCACATTCTTTTCCGGATGAGGGTTTCTTTGAGGCAGCCATTTCTGACCGCCACTCTACCGCCTTCGGGAAAGGGAGTTTAGCCAGCTGGGGAGGAAAGATGCGGCTTTCCTGTGTTCAGCTGGAGTCTCCCCTGTCTTCACTGACCTCTACGTGGTGGCTTAGCCCTGAAATCCCTTGTATAAACCGGAAGTCCCTTGTATAAACAATTATTAATTTCTATGAGAATTAATGTAAAAGATCCTATTGTTGTTTACGAAGATAACCAATCAGCAATACAGATGGCTTCAAATATTGCTACTAAAACAATAAGGAAACACACAGATTTAAGATATTTAAATGTGAGACAATGTGTGCAAGGTAAGATGATTAAGCTAGAATTCTCTATGTCAGAAAAACAATATAGCACATCATTTTACAAAGGCCGAAGGCTCTATAAAGCATAAAGCTTGCTGTGAAAATTATTGACTTAGAATGTAAGATTGTATATATTATCTTACCCAAAAGGGGAGAATGTTAGGAATATAAGTCACCTAACAGGTATTTGGGTTAGAAATATATAAACCAAGATAAACATTTTAAAACTGTATCTTTAAGAAAATGCAAAACTGTAATTAGGTGTGGTTTCTCAAACGGCCATAACATGGAACCAGAAACCTGGGTTGTTTCAGTCTTAGTTTCAGAAGAGAGTGTGTCTGAATGAGTCTCTGTTTTTCATTCTGTTGGAAAGTATTGCCATTCCTCCATTTTTTCTAATTGACTGATATTACTGGATTTAATGTAAGTCTGTTTCTGAACTGTTTTTTGACACTGGACTTTTATATTTGGATTATCCCTGGATTGAAAAACTGACTGATTTACTTGTGAATGATTTTGGATTGCTTGTTTGGACTTTGCTTAATGTTTCTGGAAGTAATAATCTACATTTACTGGACAGTGTATCTGTGTGCTGTATGTGTATTATTCAAACAGTACTCTCAGATATGTCTCCCTGTATGCGCTCATTCTCCTAACGGGGAATTACCTCAACAAAGCCCCTTCTCAGTCAGGAATCTCCACAGCCCGATTTCTGGGTTTGCCTCAGGGGAGACCCTGGGGGAGAGGAGGGGGAGCAGCTACCACCATCTGTGGTTTGTTAAAGGCTCTCAGGAAGCTGCCCCTGGACCTGCATCTCAGGGTGGCTGAGAGATTATTTCCCCAGCCTAGGTTGTGGGAATACGGTCCTTGCAGGAAGAAAAGCATCCCAGCTTGTTCCATTTGTCAATTCTTGTTCATCTTGTTTCCAACTGAATTAATGTATTTTGAGGTTCCCGTGATTCCCTCAGCCAACAGGTTCAACCTCAGAAAACAAACCATGATGAAAAGTTACAAGAGGGAATACAACCATAGGTGAAGTGACCAGGTTAAGCAGGTTATATGTCTTTGGAGATTCTCAGACATCCAGGTCCTGGTTGTCCCAAAGACACTTTTTTTTCCCAGGAGGCAGCTGGACTTTTTTGTTTTCCTTGAAGATATTTTGCTTCTCCTCCCAGAAGCTTCTTCAGCTCTGACGGGATGGTGGTGGGGAAGGGACAGCTTATACAGTTCTGATTTCCCCCTTCTCCCCCTGTTACTTATGACAGCTGAAAGATGCAAAGCAAAGGGAGAAAATCTTGAAGGCTGACATTCGGCCCTCCTAGAAAAGAGACGTTAGTCCTAAAAAAGATAAAAATAGAAGGTAATAGAAAACATACATGTAACAGCATCATACTAATTTTTAGGGTTTATCAGGATATTTAGTATGAAATGCCTTGATAAGTGTAGGAGCTCTAACATCCTTCTCATTCACTCACTCAGCCTGGGAAGGAGGAAAATTTCCAAGCAACCAAATATTGGAGTCGACCCCTTCGTTTTCGAGAATCCAAAAGTTCTTTAACTTCAAAATGTTGTTCACCTTCAATTAGCAATGTACAGGGGGATCAACCTGAGTTGGTCTCAAGTCGGAGGTATGTTCAGGTTTTAATAAACTAACATGGAAAACAGGGTGGATCCGTTGAAGAGTTTTTGGTAATTTCAGTTGGACTGCCACAGGGTTTACAATTTGTTAAATTGAGAAGGGTCCAACATACTTAGGTCCAAGCCTTTTTGACTTTTGTGTGGTCTGCAAATACCTGGTGAATAAAAAGACCTTGTCACCCACTTGATATGAATTTTGTGGAGCTCTCTTTTTATCTGCAATTTTTTTATGAGCTTGATGAGCATCATCTAATGCTTTAAGGGTAACCGGCCAGGTAAGCTGGAGCTGTGTTATCCATTCATCTAATGACTGAATGTTAGGTTTCTCCTAACATTGTGTACAAATGGGTACAAAGTCTTGTCCTGAAGCCACTTTAAATGGAGTAAACCCAGTACTACTATGTACCAAATTATTATGTGCCACCTCAGTGAATGGCAATAAGTCAGCCCAATTATCTTGCTGATAATTTATACAACATTGAAGATATTGTTCCAATACTGAGTTAGTTCTCTCACAAGCCCCATTGGTTTGTGGGTGGTAGGCAGAGCTTAAGCCCTGGGCAGAGCCCAATAACTTCAGGAACTCTTTCCAAAAGTTTGAGATAAACTGGACACCCCTGCCTGAGATTATGTGTTCAGGAACCCCATGTAACCTGTAGATATGTAAAATAAACAGTTTAGCCAATGTTTTTGCAGATGGGATATTTGGACAAGGTATGAAATGTACCTGTTTGGAAAACAAAACGGTTACTATCCAAATAACTCTATTCCCACCACTTTTGGGTAATTCCATGATAAAATCCATAAAAATTTCCAGCCATGGAGCCATTGGTCGAGCCACATTTTGTCATAAGCCTGCTGGTTTACCAGGAGGCCGTTTGGCTGAGGCACAGATAGGACAGCTAGCCACATAAGTCTCAATGTCCTTTTTCAAGGTAGGCCACCAAAATTGCCTTTAAACCAAGTGTAAGGTTTTCACAAATTCAAAATATCCAGCAGCTTTCGAGTCATGAGCTTGCTGTAATATTTGGTTTCTCAGCTTTGCTGGCAAATTTAATTTGCCTCCCAGCCATGCCAGTCCATCTCTAACCGTACAGTTATTTAAGTGAACAAAGAACCAATTATCAAGTTTTAGAGCATCTCTTAATTGTGCAGTCAAATCATTTGATAAATCAACCTCCTTCTTCTTCTGGGCTCTGGTAACCACTGGAGCTGCCAACTGGTTTGGACAATAGGCTCTATTACTTCTTGGCGAGCACTATTATTTTGAGGTAATCTAGATAAAGCATCCGCCATGAAGTTCTTTCCCCCTGGAATGTACTTAAATGAAAAATTAAAGCACTTAAAGTACTGCGCCCAACAAATTTGCTTGGGAGACAGTTTCCGAGGCATTTTCAAAGCCTCCAAATTTTTATGATCTGTCCACACCTCAAATGGGTGTTTTGCCCCTTATAAGAAATGCCTCCAGGTTAATAGAGCCCAGCAAACTGCAAAAGCTTCTTTTTCCCAGATGGCCCATCTTCTTTTGGTTTCAGTTAGTTTACGGGAAGGATATGCACACGGTTGCAGAGTCCCTATCTCGTTTGCTTGTAATAACACCACCCTGACTGCTACATCACTTGCATCGGCTTGGATTACAAAAGGAGCGTCCATGTCCGGATGCTTGAGTACTGGTTCAGCAGCAAACAGTCGTTTCATCTTCTCAAAAGCGGCTTGACATTCCATGGACCACTCCAGTGGTTTACTAGGCTTTGTTTTCACCTCCCCTTTGATTTTTAGGAGATTTGTGATAAGTATTGCAATTTTCACAAAAGCAGGGATAAATTGACAGTAAAAGTTGGTGAACTCAAAGAAACTTTGAAGTTGTTTTCTGGTGCGGGGAGGTGCCCATTCCAAAACAGCACAAACCTTCCCCAAATCCATTTCTATCCCATCATGTGAGATGCGATAGCCTAAACAATCAATTTTTTCCTGGTGGAATTCACACTTGGGCAACTTTGCATACAGCTCAGCAGCACAAAGTTATTCCAGAACTGACCACACTAATTTCACATGTTCATCATGAGTCTCCATGTAGATAAGAATATCACCAAGATAAACCAACACCCCTTTGTATAGATGTTCATGCAACACCTGATTGATCATTTGCATGAATACTGCAGGGGGCCCCTGTAGGTCAAATGGAAGAACGTTGAATTGGAAACAACCCATGGAGCAGTTAAAAGCAATTTTCCATTCATCCCTTTCCTTAATTCGAACTCGGTAGTATGCTTCTCTCAAGTCGAGTTTTGTAAAAATTTTCCCTTTGGTCAAGTGGGCCAACATATCCTTCTTCAAGGGGAGGGGGTACACGTTCTCCACTGAAATCACGTTCAGGTTTCTCTAGTCAACACATAAACGAAGGGAGCCATCTTTCTTTTCACTGAACAATACTGGGGTCTAGCAGGTTGGATGAAACCATGTTCCAAATTCTTATCGATAAATGACCGCAGCTCTTCTAGCTCCCACGGTGTCATCGAGTACAGTTTTGGTTTTGGGAGTTTCACCCCAGGTTTCACCCCAAATTTCAGTACTGTAATTTGTTGAACGATGGGGTAGAAGCTCATCTGAGGCCTTTTCACTGAATACCTGCTTTAAGTCCCAATATTGCTCTGGAATTTTCTCCTCCCCCTTCAGGCTCTCAGTGCCAGTGGAGGCCATCTCAGTGGGATTCTTGAGTTTCGGTTGAGATTGCCTCTCCCCTTCTGGGTGCTGGTCTGTACGTATGTGCAATGACCCTCTCCTCCAATTGACGTGAGGGTTCCATTTCCGGAGCCAGGGCAAATCTAGTATTGCGGGCGCTCCATCCCAGGAGCCACAATAAAACACAAAGTCTC